>JAOQML010000007.1:1299584-1319039 GCA_027568935.1 Erythroxylum urbanii | reverse complement strand
GTTAGCTATTTTAATTAAATCTTTATTATCTATTAAATTGAGTATTAAATATTTTTCTGAAATTTTTGCTCTTGATTTTCTTATTGTAATGTATATGCTTATCTTACGATCCCACCACGCATTTTTCCGGGGGTCAACACTTATTGAATTTTTTTAATGATTTATCTCAATTTTTGTACGGAGATAAATTAAATGAATTTATTCGTTTTAAGTATCACTGGTGGGGAATCCCTCCCTCGGGGGAAGCGTGTCCAGATGTCACGTAGGATGTCGGGCCCGTGAGGAGTTCCAGCACATAAGCTAGTTTGTGAAAGCTTCTTACATTTGGAATGATATTTGAAATTGGAGTCAGTTGAAGTATTGTGTTTTAGCATAAGGATGAGAACCTCCACGTAAATAAGGAATAGGTAAGGAGAAAGAACATCCCCTTGCCTAAGTCCTTTTTTGCCTTTAAACATCTCTGTGGGGCTTCCATTAATCAATATTCCATATGAGGCAATGGTAATGCATTCTTGAATCCATTTGATAAACTTATGGGGAAATTTCATAACCTCCACAGTTTATAGCAAGAATCTCTAGTTAACACTATCAAAAGCTTTTTGTAGATCCACTTTAATAGTGTAGTTTTGAGGGCTTCTGCTTCAAGTGTAGCCTTTAAAAAACTCCTGCAATAAAAAGATATTATCACCAATATGTCTACTACTCATAAAAGCAATTTGATTCTCACTGATGAGAAAGTGAAGAACATACTTTAGCCGAGTAAGTGAAGAACATACTTTAGCCTATTTTCTGAAATCTTGGTGATGATCTTATAGAGGAAATTAGTACATGATATAGGTCTAAAATCACTCCAAGTGGTCGGGATAGAAATATTAGGGACCAAACAAGGAAAGGTCTTATTAATCTCCTTAATCAAAACATCATTTTGGAAAAACTCCTGTACAACATCTTTAAGGAATCTCCCAATGTTACTCCAAGTTTTTGATAGAAAAGACCATTCAAGCCATCTGGACCCGGGGCCTTAGAGCCATTCATATTAAAAATGACCTTCTCTATTTCTTGATCTGTGATAGGTCTAATTAGCAAAGAAGCTTCCCATTTAGGAGTATTGGCTGTAACAAATTGGCTAAGATCCACTCCAATACCCTCCAAATGACCTTTTGTGCCTAAGAGATTTTGATACAAATTCCTAGTTTCCTATGCAATTCATCTTGGTTAAATAAAATTTCACCAGATTTGGATTTTATAAGGGTGATTATGTTGACATTTCTTTTAGCTGTCACTGAATTGGAATTTTTTTTTACATCTGTCCCCATCCTTAATCCAATTAATTATGGCTCTCTGCTTCAATAAAGAACAATGATTATCCACTATTTGTAAGTAGGTCTTAAGGGCGTCCTCTCAGCTATAGCTAATGTACAATTAGTAGGTTTAGTTGGTAAAGATTTCTGAATTGCCGATAGCTTGTTTCTTGCTTTTTCAATCTTCTTTGTGGAATTCTGACCTCTCCTTAGATTTAACATCTTCAATTCCTATTTAATAGCCTTGAGCTTTTGCAAACAAATAGACTACTTAGAACCATAGATCTCATACTCCAATCCCTTAGTAACTACTTCTTGAAAGCCCTCCACATTGACCAGAAAATTATTAAACCTAAAAGGTTGATGAATTCTAGTCATTTTAAACAAATTATCAACCTTAATAGGGGTATGATCAGAAATTCCGAGGCTAAGAAATTGGTTGAACTTTCTAAAAAGGAAGTTAACTAGTCCACATTCACCATAGCTCTATATTAAGCAAGTTTTACAATTTATAAAACCCTCAATAACCGCAAGCGAACGAGTATTGAAGGGTCAATCCCACGAGGAGAGTATAAGCCTAATCCTAAGTCGTCTAAGGCTCAGAAAAAAGAATAAAATGAAATAAAAAATAGCACAAGTGAACACGGAAAGTAAATACGAGAATTTGATAGCAATAATTGTAACAAAATATAATTAAACTGAGCAGTCACACTGGTCACAATGGAAATCCTTCAAGAGAGTTAATCAAGTTATGAGAGAGCGGATTTTACCTATCATTAATGCTAATCTATCCATTTATGTCTTCACAGGGTGTTAGTATTAGACAGTCGTAAGGTTGCTTACTCTCTCTCAAGTTATAACTATTAAACCCTAAATTGTAAACCCTAATTGAATTATGAAACTTGCAATCTCTCAATTCACAAATTACCCACAATTCTAATTAGTTCTAAAGCTCTCTAATAAATAATCGGGTCTCACACGGGATCTCTCACTATGAAATTATTAACTAGATTGATTAAGTAGTCAATTAGATCTCTTAACTCTCATTAATCCGATCTAATCATTTTTATCCAGCTCACCCTCTCGATTTGTTACTGAAACATACAATTACATTAATCAATCACAAAACCTAAAACAATAAACATAAAAATAACTAAATCAACATTAACGCAAAGAAAAATCCTAAAGGAGAGTTCAGAACATTATCAACAACCCAAAATCCATTTCCATACAATCCATCTCAACTTTATACATTTAAATGAAAAAGGAAATGAAGAGAAAATGAAACTTAGGTTAGACAAATCAAGAAGGCAGCTGCGTCAGGATACCACCTGATCTGGGGAGCAACAACATCGCGGTCTACTTCTTCTTCCTCCTTCTTTCTTTTCTTCTTCTCTCTCTCTCTATCTTCTTTTCTCCCCTTTTAGGGTTTCCAAGAGTGGCTGAATGTAAAGCTGCTTCTTTATGTTCTTGTTGTTCTATTTATGTTCTTTTGTGTTTAGGGTTGAACTGGGTTTTTTTAGGGTTCGAAAGGTCCAAAAAATCTCTCAAAATGCGAAGTTTGGAAGTGTCTATGCATCTACCTAATGCAAGCTACGATCGTGGCCTACGTCAGGCCTTTCTGTCACGATTGTGGCCTATGGGCCACGAGTGTGGGCCATATAATTGACCCCAATTTGCTCTAAAACTCGTTCGTTCTTCAATCTTTACCCTGAAACACTACCAAATACATCAAGTGTAACGCCCTATATTGGGGGTTAGAATATTGAGAAATTTCAATGCATGGTATGCTTGGCATAATTGAGTTTTTGCTTATTTGTGCATATTCCTTTTTGGACTCATGTCAATATTTGTGCATGCATTCATGACATTCTGGGTATAATTGAGTTATTAACGTGAATAAAATGTGATTTGGCAATTTTGGTAATATTTTGAGTATTTTGGAATTTTTGGAAATTTTAGAAATTTTTCTGAAATTTTTGGGGTATTTTGGATATTAAGAAAATTAAACAAATGACATATTGACATTTAGCACTTATATATGAAGGACAAATGGCTCATATGCTTCGAGCCATGTGTCATTGAGTTAATTGAACATGTAATCAAGTTGGAAAAGATGAAGCTCATTGTTTGTTCTTCGGTTTTGCTTGGTTTTTTCCTCAACACTGAACCTTGCTTTTCATTCACGTTGCTGGTGTTTTTTCTAAAAGCAAGGTAAGTGGAATTTTATGTTTTTGGTACTGCGAATAAGTTTGATGATGTTTCACGATTGAGAAAAGGAATACATGCATGAATTGTGTATGAGGCATTTCGGTGATAGTGTAGAATACACATAAGTTGTTTTCACTGTACATGCATGGATATTTAAGTGTTCATAGAAATGAATTGAATAAGTCTGATGATGCTTGAATGATTGAAAACAAAATTGTGCATTAGGGGTGTAAGATGGGTAGCTTCAATGGTGTTCAGAATGGGTTCAAGGAGGTGAAGGCATAGAGGAAGATGAGAATGGAAAATATGCAGTAGTGAGAGAAAGCCTGTGTAAGGAATCGGTTTTTAGTATATGATTATAAACTTAGTTTTGAGCGGTGTTGAGAATGAGTTCAGATGATATAAAAGTGAAATAAAATGGTATAGGTAAGTGTACAAGTTAGAGATGAAGGATTAAGGAGAAGAGAGGAAGAAGGTGATTAAAACGCAGTACAGTTCGCCTCGGTCAACTCTCTTCGGTTCGTCGCGGCCAACTTGAAGGATTTCATTTCTGAAAAAGTTCGCCGCAGCAAACTTTTAAGAATATGGAGAGGAATTTTGCTCTTTGGAAAGTTCGCCGAAGCAAAGTTTCCTGACAGCTTGAATATGCTTCAGTATTTTGGACATAACTTTCTTTGTAGTTATCCAAATGAAATGATGTTTTATTTGGATTAAACTATAAACATAAGGCTAAAAATTTTATGAAGAGATTAAATTCTAATTCTGCCTCTAGGAATTTAATAATCTGATTGGAAGTTGAGATAAGAATTCTGTTGAAGCTTAAGAACAATCTAAAATCTTTTAAGTATAACTTTCAGTATACTAAACAAAATTGGATAAACTTGGTATCATTGGAAACCTAAGATAAATAGGGACAACTTTCAATAAGGAAGTATTACCTAATTACCTCAATTACCTAATGAGAATAATTGAGCAAAGTGGACCCGAAAGTTAGATGTGAAATAAATATGGAATGAGGATTTGAGTATGTTTTTGCATGATTGAGAATGCAACAAGTTTAAGGATAAGAAACCCGGATTTTGTCATAAACATGCATCATATATATTCAGTATACATGAATGTGCATAATTGAATTCATGATTGTGCACAATAATAATATATGTTTGTATTAAATGTTTTAGAGGAACTCATCGAGTGACTGATTCCAGATATTGCCAGGACGTCGAGGCAATAAGCAATAAGGGAGATTTGTAAGTAATCTTAGATGGTAATCTTTGTAAGTAAGTTTAGAGGGTAAATTTTGTTAGAAATTCAGTAAGCAAATTTGATAGTTTTGCTTTGACTATTTTGGTTGCTATTAAATTGGATCATTGAATGATTTGCAAAGCTGTAAATATGTAATATGCTTGAATGATCTGCAAAGCTATAAATATATGAATTGAATTTCAGACATTTCTGTTTTGATTCTGTTAAGTCCTAGTTGTGGGTAAATAGGCATGCCTAGAAGGGTCTGTAGCTGCTTCTGTGACACTTAGGTGTCTTCTGTTATTGACACTTCGGTGTCTTCTGTTATTGACACTTCAATGTCTTCTGATATTGATAATTAGGTGTCAGGACTTCGTTCTCTTCTATGACACTTCGGTGTCTTCTGTTATTGACCCTTCGATGTCGAGACTTTGGTCTCTTCTGTATAAGTCCCGTTACCCACTTCTGTAAATGGATTAGCAATTATCTGGTTTTGTGATTCTGACATATGTTTGATTATGACTTAAACCTTATTGTGTTCTGATTCTGAAGGGTTTATACCCTCTTGTGATGTTCAATTCTGTTAATTATAAAGTCTGTTATGAAATACATTATGTCTGATTTATGGTTTAATGCATGTATATGCTGTTACATGATTCAATAAGATAAGTCATCAGTTTATCCATAGATTAGTTATTACTCACTAAGCTATATGCTTAGTACGGTGGATTTGCCCCATTTAGGTTCTGAAAGAGGGACGTAGGATCTAGGACAAGACAACCGCGATGGCCAAAGGAGTCTGATTTTTGTTTTGTTCACATGTATTTTGAGATTGTTTTAGACTTGTATCTGATGTCTATAAATCATGAATTTTTGTAATAACCTTAATTCAGGCTACTTTTGGAAATTTTGACATGCGATGTATGTTTGTTGAGATTCCGGTAATGTATGTATAAAGTGTTTTGTATGTTCAAAATGCTTTGTGTTCAGTGTGTATGTGGCACTCGCAATATCCTCCCAGGGGGTATTAGGGCATCACATCAAGGTACCTCAAAAACATCATATTTAAACTCAAAGGATTGTTATAAACTATAAAACACTTAAAACACAAATAAATCACAAACTATCACAATTCTACCTTAAACACATACTAAACAATCGAATAAACGGCTAAGCACATATCAAACTGTACCCTAACATATGATGCATTTTAACACCTATCAACATCCTCACACTTAAATATTTGCTTATCCTTAAGCAAACAAAACAAAAATAACACAAAGCACAAAACACACAATGCAACAAATGAGGAAATGGCTTCAACTTCACAGAATAATTTAACTCTAAACATAACCATTTAAATCGTTCCAAATTATTAACATGCAAAATCCGCATCTGGGGGCTCTGGACTAAACATACATATTAATCAAAACTCAAATGTCAAGTTACTTACCCTTTTTAATTGTATACACACATCAATAATTCTTTGGTCATTCAAACTATGTCACTACTCCTAAGTATATTTTTATGAAAAGTCAAGTTAATTACAAGTTCGGTAAGTTTTATTAGGAAACACATATTTGTTTAAACATGGACCTAGTCTTTTACTCGGAGACAAACATTGGTGATGAATGTCAATTCGGTTACTCGACTAAATTATGTTTTTATTAAACTGTTTGGTTGAAATGTCATTTAGCCTTTTGACACGGAGGCACACATTTGTGATGCATGTCGATCCAGTTACTCAGTTACATCACGTTTTCAACTGGCTACTAGCTCTATTCATAACTTGAAGGCCAGCGGAATAGTTATTTATATAAACTTAACCAAAACATTTTTTTATTGTCTACCTTAATGCTTAAGCTACTCGTTTTTAAGAAAACATATTAGCAGAGCCACTTAAGTTAAAAAACCTAAAATTATGAATGAGTATGACAATTTAGAGGGTGACAAACTCACACCAAATCCTAATTAACTCGCATATTTAGCCAAAGAACCCAATTCACTAATTTTGCGAGCTAATGACTCCTCACAACCTAATAGACTATGTTCAAAATTAAATCAATTTCGATCCATCTAAAGCCATTGACACATTCACGCAATTCACAAACTGCAACCTAACAGACTATCATACAATATGCAAAATTCACATTTAAATCAAAACACATAACTCTCCCTACACTTGAATAGCACATTATGCTCAATATGAGAAGGATACATACAAGCACAAAAGGGGGAATGAAACAATAAGTGGAAGGCAAAAGAAAAAAATTAAAAAAATGAAAAGGAAAAGGTTAGAACAAGAAACCATCACGGTGACTGAGGTGGTGATGTGTCAGAGGCGGAGACCAAATGTGCTTGACACCAAGCTGGCTTTCCTATCTTATAATTGATTCAGAGAGAGTAACAAAATTAGTAGGGCAATGCATTCTGAATCATTGATATTTATTTATGGAAATGAAACAACTTTAATTGCACAACAATTTAAATATACATAAACATGCTAATTTACGGTCATTAGCTTGACCTTGTATTATTGGAAACTCAACTGGGATCAATTATGAGTAGCTTGCTTTTACCTGTGTCGTTTAACGTCAATTTTGTAACCTGTGAGTAAGCTACAAATTGTAAAATGATCAGAAGGGCAATATTGATAAAATTATGAAAACCAATAAAGCTCAATAATGTCCTTTTTTTGAGCGAACTGTCAACAAAACAGGAAATAACAAAACTCCCTGAATCTTCTATGGAATCCAACAGTTTTCCCGGTAAAAGGGTGAGTTGTTCTCTTCTTAGGTCTTCCTCATTCGCCCTCATCTCCTCTTCTTCTTTAGCTTCTTGAACAGAGATTTCCACAGCTTCTTCAAACTTGATGTCCGTTGTCATCTATTCTTTGTCCTCTTGTCCCTTCAAAGATTTGAGCACATCAAATTTTCTGAATGAGTCGCCCTCCTCTGGATTCTTTAATACATCATTCATGTTGAATGTCACTTAGTTATCACTAATTCGAATGATAAGGTTCTCTTCATGGACATCTACCCCAATTTTTTCAATGTTCAAGCATGGTATACCGAGATCTAAGGAATAATAGGGAGAGTTGTCATTCTTTTCTTCATCCTCTTTCCTCATCTCTTAGTCTTCTACAAGATAAGGTTCAACATAGTCTTCCACTGGTTCTTTTTCTTCCCCATTTATAATTGTAATAGCCTTATATTGCTCTCGTTGATATAATTCCATATTTCTTAAAGCATCCTTCACACTTCTCTTACAAAATTGACAGGAAAGTTATCTCACTTGAATGCCTATGATATGAATAAATGAAACATGGTTTTTTGTTAATTGATAAAATTGCTCTTCTAGTCTCTTCTGGTTCTCTTCCATATTTGTTAGCTTATCTATGATTTTGTCCAATTTGGAATCCTATAAACTGGACTCATCTTACTAAAATTCAAATAGGTCTTGATGTCCTAAATGAGTCCTTACATTATTGGACCAATAAAAATATGGGTAGTTCTGCCACTCCAGAGTGTACATGTTCCAATAAGGATCGTTAATTCCCCAACCATACTGTGTGTTATTGTAGTTCGCAAAAGTTCCTTACTCCCTATAATATCTATCCTCCATCTTTGTTCTTTCCATTTCTTCTTGGCATCTAGCTCTTCAGATGTCTCATTCTCATTCTAAGATGTCTTGATGTGTCTCTACTTTATGCCCCAAACATCTTCTTCTTTTTTTCCTTATTAAAAACAAAAGATAGTGAAAAGCCTTAGACTAAAGAACTAAACTAATCACCTCCTAGACAATGGCGCAAAAAAACTTATTGAGTAAGTTTTACAATTTATAAAACCCTCAATAACCACAAACGCAAGGGTCATACTTTATAGTATTGAATGGTAGATCCCACGAGGTGGGTACTAGCCTAATCCTAAGTAGTCTAAGTCTCAAAGAAAAGAATAAAAAGAAATTAAAACTGCACAACTGAACACGGAAAGTAAGTATGAGAATTTGATTCAAGAATTGTAACAAAACAAAATTAAACTGAGCAGTCAGATAGGTCACAATGGAAATCTGTCAAAATAGTTAATCAAGTTATGAGAGAGGAGATTTTACCTATCATTAATGCTAATCTAGCCATTTATGTGTTCACGGGGTGTCGGTTCTAAATTGTAAACCCTAATCGAATTATGGAACTTGCAATCTCTCAATTCAAAAATTACCTACAATTCTAATTATTTCTAAAGCTCTCTAATAAACAATCAGGTCTCGCACGGGATCTCTCTATATGAAATTACTGACGAAATTGACTAAGTAGCCATTTAGATCACCTAGCTCTCTTTAATCCGATCTAATCATTTTTATCCGGCTCACCCTTTCGATTTATTACCAAAATATACAATTGCATTAACCATTCCCAATTAATCCGATCTAATCATTTTTATCCGGCTCACCCTTTTGATTTATTACCAAAACATACAATTGCATTAACCAATCCCAATACCCAAAAGATAAACACAAATATAACTGAATCAACATTAACTCAAAGCAAAATCTCGAAGGAAAGCTCAGAACATTATCAATAACCTGAAATCCGTTTCCATACAATCCATCTCAACTTTATATTTTTAAATGAAAAAGGAAATGAAGAGAAAATGAAATTTATGTTGGACAAATCGGGAAGGTAGCGACATCGGGATCCACTTCTTCTTCCTTCTTCCTCTTCTTTTTCTCTCTCTGTTCTTTTTCTCTCCCTTTAGGGTTTCCAAGAGTGGTTGAATGTAAAGCTGATTTTTTTTGTTCTTGTTGTTCTATTTATGTTCCTTTGTGTTTAAGGTTGAACTAGGGCTTTTTAAGGATTCGAAAGGTCTAAAAAATCCCTCAAAATGCGAAGTTTCCTCTGTTCTTCGATCTTTACCCTGAAACACTGTCAAACACATTAAGGTACCTCAAAAACATCATATTTAAGCTCAAAGGTTTGTTCTAACCCATAAAACACTTAAAACAAAAATAAATCACAAACTAACACAATTCTATCCTAAACACATACTAAACAATCGAATAAACAGCTAAACACATATTAAACTATACCCTAAAATATGATGCATTTCACACCCATCACTCTATCTGAATTTTTTCTGAATGAACCAGTTAGAGCTTTGTTTTTTGGACCAAGTGAACCTATGACCTTCAAATTTTAAATCTATTAATTCCACATCTTGCATGCAGTCAAACAAATTGGAGGTGTAATTAAGTAGATTAGAATTCTCTTCCACCTCTGATCTGTATAGGGTGGCGTTAAAATCCCCACTAGCTAGCCATGGACCTCTAACTGAAGCTTTGAGTCTTTGAAGGGAAGTCCATAGCTCAGTTCTTTGAAACACTGTATTAAAACCGTAGACAAAAGTAGCTAAAGCATAAGTATTTTCCATTTTTAAGTTAAGCTTTTTGTGGATAAATTGTTGACTAGTTTTTAGAACTTCCACTTCCAAAAGATCTCCATCTTAAACAATAATAATCCTTCTATAGGCATGACATTGGTGGTTTGTGAGAAACTGCCATTTGCTACCAAAAGCCTTCCCTAATTTTGGTTTCCAATAAACAAAATAACAAAGGCTTTTCTTTTAGAACAAAATTCCTTACCGCATTAAGCTTAAAAGGGTCATTTATTCATCTTACATTCCAGACTATTAGGGTCATATGATATTACTTTTCCCTTTAGAGCCTTTCTTACTGCTCTTGTCGCTCTTCGGAGTTATTACTTGTTCAAACTATTCCTCTTAAGTAACTCCTCTCTGTTGTTCTTCTAGCTGTTGAGTTTGCTCATTTAGTTGGAGTTCATGGTCCCTATAGTAATGATTATTCCCACTAATATCCATTTCATTTTCCCACTGGTTCCCTAATGATTTATTTGAGGCATTCAAAGTTTGTTGTTGAATTTCCACTGACTGAACTGAATTTGGAAGATTATCCCCTTGGACACTCTCACCTTTTGTAGGTGGTTCCCTTTTAACTTGAACCAACCTACCTAGACTTTCATGGTTATCTAATACATATTTTGCTTCCACCAACTCCTTGTTATCTTTAGAATTAAGCTTCTCCAATCCCGTCACCTCCCAATAGTCTCCTATAATGAAAACTTTCCCCATTGGTTTCCATTCTTTTCCTTGTGCTTTTAGAGAAGGTTTCCATTGGTATGTAACTAAAACCTTGTCTTCTTTAAGAGAATGCCCATCGACCAACCTTAGAATAGGAATGTTGTCTTTCATTTCCTTAGAAATATCCATACTCAAACATAATCGTGCAAATCCAACCCGTTTCCTCAAAGTAGTGTTTTCATTCATACAGAATGGTTTTCCAAAGTAACTACCTAGTATGTTCAAACCTTAGTTGCCCAATATTCCAAAGGAATGTTATGGATATTCACCTATAGATGAATGTTTTTCAATCTAATTTTCTCTAATTCCATGCCTAGTTGCCAATTTTGAAGAAATAAAGGAAGTTGAGAGATGTGCCAAGAGCCTTCTCCAATTACCTTTTGAGCTTCCGATTTAGAGGAGAAGGTAAAGATTAAGTTATCTTCCTCAGTTAACATAACTTCCATTAGTCCTCTACATCCTATGTCTTTACTCCTTCTTGCAGAATGTCTAGACTTGGAGCCACCATTAGCTTACCTTCAATCTTAAAAGGTGGACAGTAGATTAAGGAAGAGTTAGAATTGTCACCGACAACCTATTTCCATGTCTTTTTAGCCCCTTTAATCTATTGAAACACACCGTCAAATGGAGCAGAATCTTTAGGAGGAGGAACAACAGAGGTTAGGGGTACGATAGTTTGATTTGTGGAGTGGGATGGAGAAGAAAAGTGGGGTGCAAAGTTCATAGCAAGTTGAGATGGGAATGATGGAGTAAAAGAGGGAAACGAGGTGGTTAAGGGTAGAGGTGGGAAGTCTGTCTCCATTTTATTTTAAAAGCTAAATGGAATCTAATGATGTTTTGTTTTGCAGGTCATTAAACGAAGAACAATGCTAGAAGGAAACAAGAGGAAGTCGATGGACAAAGAGGGAACTCGAAATGGAGGAATGGAAAAGGTAAGTTGAAACGGAGCAGATCTAGGGTTAGGGTTGGGTTATGAGAATGGAACGTAAGAGAGATGTGAGAGCTTCTCTCATTATTTTAGGATTGCTGAGTTGCTCGAACAACACCTTGCATTATGAAGATATTTTAAAAAAACATGTAAGTGTTTGTTTGAAGAATAAGTTTATTGAATTTACCTAATTATGAGGATCTCGAATGGAACATTACTTATGTGTTTGTGAATCCCCTCATTATAATAGTTGTATAATGATAATAATTTGAGATTTTCAAGATATCTTATATGAGAATTGCCATGTTTTGATGCTAGTTATGATATATTCTATTTGGAGTAGCTAAATCGGTGTTACCTAGATATAATATAAACTATGTGGAGATAACTGAATTAGTCAACAAATGATTTGTCATTACAAAGAATGTTCCACTATTCTTGACTAATAATGATTTAAGAAAATCTCTAGTTTATAAATCAAATACTAATTATCAAGAATAAATATGATTAGATTTAAATAAAGTATACACTAATTTCATAATTTACATTCAATTGAAACATTTGATGACGAAAAAATTAAATTATACCTTATAATAATGCATGGACATGTTAAGACAATCAATTTTGACATTTCTAATATTTAAGTAATCATGACATATTGCTAAATGTCAATTTTGATCTATGATTATAAATTATTTAATTAAAAATTAATTTTGATTTAAAATAAGTTTTAATTTATCCAATTTTAATTATAAATTAGAATTATAATCTACAACGATTGTGATATATTAGGATGCTAATATATCACACATAAAGAGTAGTTTGAAAGGAAAAAACTAATTTAAATTAAGTTGAAATTAATTGTAACGTTTAAGAAACTTCAGGAATCAAGGATAAGATATTTGATTTAATTAAAATTAGAAATATAATTAAAGTTAGATTTTAATTCTAATTACAATTTTTAATTTTAATTATAATTAGGAAAGAAATCTTTCTATAAAAAAAGACATTAAGGAGCTAGTACTCTCGTCTTTTCCTCTCAAATTATTTGAATTCTTTTCTCTCATCTTTAAATATCGTTAAAAGCTAGATATAGAAAAAAAAATTGTGATTGACAATTTGAGAGGATAAGTTTTGCAAGAATTTAAATTAGATCCAATTCAACTCTTTTATTTATGATTCATAGTTTTTTAAGTTATTCAACTAAAAAGATTCAATTAAAAAATAATAAAAATTATTTTTCTACTTCATTCGTGATTCAATCATAGAATTGATTTTTTAACAATAATATTAGAGTCTCACTTAATTATTATCTGAATTAATAATTATTTGATTGTTATTAACTTGATAAATTTAAAGCTTAAGAATACTGTTTTACAAATTTATTTAATATTGATTAGAGCATAATTAATATGTGAAACCATTAGAATGTTTCAGAGAGGAAAATTCTATTAGCAAAAGATGTGTTAATGATGCTCTATCAAACAAGTATTTCATTTATTGTTAACTATCTCAATTAGGAGGAAAATTTGAAATTTTCAAAAACTCATTCTAAACATGAAAAAAGTCTAGAAAGTGTTCGCGTAAGACTTTGAAGCGCGTTGATATATTAATTTTTGAAACATTTATCTACACTTTTTTTGTTCTTATGGACATATTAATTAGTACCTTTTAAAATCAAATTTAAAATTTCTACACTTTCTGGGGGTATACAAGAAATGAATTTGAGTTCATATTAAATCTTTGAAGGTAATGTGTTAGAATCGTATTTGTAAATTAAGATATCTAATTCACATTTAGAAGCATGAACTCGACCAATTCACAACCTATTTCTATTATATAGTTCTTGATCATTTTGTAACAACTAAATTCATTACAGAGTTTTCAAATTGTCAATCCTTTTTGCATACGCTTTATTTCAATCCTATACCTCTAATTTATTTTAGTTGTTCTAGAAGTATTTGATATATACACATATATTGAATCTTATATTAGACAAGATCAAGGTACCTAATATTAATTAATGTCTTATACCATTTTAAAGGTGTTTTAAAATAAGTTTATATATTAAGTGAAATAAAAAGAGGTATAAGAATATAATTAAACTGGAAGAATTAAGACTTTCCAATATATTATTTAACTTGTTTAAGTTAATATTGTTAGTTATTTTCTTATAAGGTGGACAACAATTAATTCCATTTTATTGGTTTTCAATAATTTATCGGTCAAGCTACCTAATTTTGATCTAGATAAAGATAATAAAATGGCCAATTAAAGGATCTAGATAAAGATAATAAAATGGCCCATTAAAGGATCTAGATAAATAGGCCAAATTCTAGAGAGAAAATGGACCCCAGTCAACGTAGACTAGACCCATATTAAGCCTGTGATGGGAAAGCTCGATATGGAAGCTATATATATATGTTAAGGTCTTTTATAGTTGCTTAAGTAATTCGTGAACGTAAAGTTACTCTGACCTAATCAGAGGTTCACATTTTAAGAAAACTATAGAAAGACATTGACCACATCTCAACAAGTAGATTTCGTGAAGGTACGGGAGGATTCGCTCTTATTTTGACCTTGGAATGCTCGTTGGAAAGTTATAGAACTGAAATTAGGTATTTTATCATTTCTTTGTTATTTCTCTTTCACGTTTGATCTGGGATACGCAACTAAGACTCTTGTTACATGTTACATGTGGTATCAGAGTGGTTATATGATCCGGTGGTTAAAAACAAAGTTTTTTCGATTTTTCTCTATAAGGGTTTGGAGAATAATGATCTATTTTCAGTTTTTTCTTGCATATGAATGCTTGAAAGAGTGCTACATGTGGTTAGCCTTGAAAAACGAGTTGAAAATGAGCTTAGGAACTAAAAAAATTGGCTCGAAACTCACCAGAAATTGCCCTCACTGTCCACAGGGATGGAGACCCTCAGGTGAGTGTACCACATTCGTCCGATGCATGCATAGTGCACAAGGGGAGTTAGTTTGGATGGAGCGTGATGGATGTGCAATGTATGGCGCAACGGATCAAGAATGCGTGTGACACGTGCCACATTAGGCACATTAACCAACTAGCGATGATGGGACAGTTAAATGTGATGCACGCATCATCCATCTGTCCCAACGTGTGATGCTTACGGATGAGGACACATGTTTGGCCAGACAGGTCAAGCGTGTCTAAGCGTAAGGCTCGCGTGTCATATGTGCCTTCAGATGTTTAGGCTTTTTAATGTCCGTTAGGGCACATACAGTGCACACGTGTGACGCATCTGGAGGCACATCAGGTGTGGAAGTTCCACACGCATCCCGATGACATTAGAGCTATAGTATCGAGCTGACATCAGTGTTACAGCAATCGTTGACTCAATCATAAAAATTTCAAAATTCCCATAATGATGCCCCGAGTCATTTTGGGTCAGTTTTTGGGTTTGGGGAATTTATAAAGTGAGTTTTTTAATTTTCTGAATTTATTACATTGGCAATTTCACTCTAGAAAAAGAAAATAAGGCATTCTAAAGTCTTTTTTGAGTGAATTTTTGAGCTTTGAACTTGATATAAGCGAGATACTTAAGGTTTTTATGTCTTTTATGGTTGGTTCAATGTTCGATAATGCACAATAATCGCTCTAATTGAGATTTTTCGTGACGAAAGTCTCAAATAAAGTTTATTGATAATGTTTTCAGCACTAGTATGTGATAATTTGACTATGCATTTGGATTTTTCATTTATTAATGGCACCTTATCATATACTATATGCCCATACAGAGTGTGAGGATAACATAAACATGTATCACTTATGTTTGTGGGTCTTTTTGAGTATTGATGAGATTGTAGTCATCACAGTAGCCTTTCGAGTCAGTATTTTGAATTGTTCTAGTTCTGTATTAGGGGATGTCTCTGATCTTATATTCAATTATTCTGCCTACAGGTGCTGGCTTTACATAGGATTTTGAGATGTGAATAAAGAATTAGATGGAGGAAAACCATTGCTTAAATGATCAATTCACCCACAGGTGAAAGTGTTATGAGAGTTGATAACCTATACTCTGAACGCTTTTATGTGGAAGTCTGGTTACATGTATTATGTATTCAGCCCATAGTTTTTTCATAATATGTGTAATCAGATTCTCAGAACAGATACTATTTTATGGCCTTATTCTACATTTGTGTTGATCTTTGCATTGTCATTTTACAGTCATCTTTTCTTTCAACAACAACAACATCATAATTTAAACCTTGACTGGTTTCAATTTTAAAAAAGTGGAAGAGGATGTAGAGATTGCAATAAAGATGGAGGATATTAATTTAGCCATACGCAGGGACAGGCCATCCCTACCTACATCCATCAGCTCAAAAGCTGATAAAAAATAATATGCAACGTGGGATCAATCAAATTGGATGTGCTATCTAGCTATTAAGAGGTCAATCTTGGATCATCTACTTAGTGGACTGTCGAACACAAGCATAGAAAAGGAATTTCTAGACAATGTCTCCCAAAGGTATAGGGACTCGTCCAATGTCGAGATAAGTATCTTGTGTAAAGAATTATTCTTCATGAGATAGACTGGAGAAGGAGGAGTATAGGACTACATCATTAGGATGTTTCACTACTAAAGCAAACTGAAGGAGCTGGATATTTTAATTCCTGATGCATTAGTAGTGCATAAAGCTCTAAGTACACTCCATTCAGAGTTTGGTATCTTAGCCACTACATATATTTCACATGATCAGGCTTGGGATAGCAATGTCTTGATTGTTCGTTGTGTTGCAGAGAAGGAGACACTAAAGAAAACACCTCATACAACTTTGTTGTAGCTAAAGGAACAGGAAAGGCCAAACCTTAATAGTTCAAAGGTAAAAAATACAAATATTCTCCACATTTGCAAATTGGTCAGTCTAGTATTGTAAAGGGCCCACAAGATTTAAAGAACATAAGGTGCTTCTTTTGTAAGAAGAAGGGGCATGAGAAATTCGATTGTCAGAAATATAGAGTCTGGAAAGTCAGACCAGAAATGTCAGGTAACTTCTTGGCTTATATAATTCATGAATCTAATTTTTCTATAGACATATCCAGTTCTTGGTGGCTAGAGAGTGGGGCATCTAATCATGTTGTCGCCACGATGTAAAGGTTCAGATCTAGGAGAAAGCCAACTAAAGGGGAGGAGAAACTGATGGTTGGCAACAATTAGGAAGTTAGTGTTTTGTATATAGGGGATGAATGTTTAAACCTCGATACGGGGTTTGTTCTTATATTAAACAACACATGTTATATACAGTCTTTTAAATAGAATCTAATCTTTATATCGGTGTTAGATCAAAAGGGTTATCATTTTATCATTGAGACATCAGTTGTACAGTTATCCTGCAATGCAAAACATATTGGAACTGCCTTCTTGTCATATGGATTATATAGAATGTGTCTTACCCCTTATGAGATGTGTGTTCCTTCATATATTGTTGAACCTGTTACTCGAAAGAGACCTTTGATTAAACAAAAGTCATACATGTTGTGACATAAACGTTTAGGCCATATTTCCAAAAATAGAGTTGAGAAATTGATAAAGGAAAACATTATCCTAACTTTAGATTTTAATGATCAGGAAACATATGTTAACTGTTATAGAGGTAAGTTGACCAAAATAAAGAAAAAAGGTCAACTCGAGCATCTGACTTGTTGCATCTCATACATACGAATATTAATGGACCTTATACAACTGCATTGTGTAATTCTAGATATTTTCTGACTTTTATTGATAATTATTCCTGGTAAGGTTATGTGTTCTTGCTTAAAGAAAAGTCTGAAGTTCTTGATAAATTCAAGATCTTTAAGACTGAAGTTGAGAACCAATTGGAAAAATCCATCAATATTGTCAAATATGTACTATGTCAAATATAGGGTTTCAAGACAAGAAAAGGTATATATGTGGAATTAGTTAGAATAGTGAATCAGTTCACTATGTCGGGTAGTCCTGAGAAAAATGGTGTGATCAAAAGGCATAAGCACAAACTAGGATTAACCTACCTAATTACCTTTGGGATGAAGCCATTAAGACGACATTGTATATACTTAACAAAGTCCCAAGCAAGTCAATATTGAAGAAACCTTTTGAGATATAGAAAGGGTGGAAACTAGCGTTTCACAAATTCTATAGGCTGCCTTGCTAAGGTGCACTTATATAATCCTTATGGAAGCAAATTGTAGGCTCATTTTACTTGTTGCTACTTATTTGGATATCCGACCACATAATCTAATATAGAAAAGGAGGGTCTAGAATTGTAGAATCATAAACAACTAAATTTTTGGAATATGATGTTTTTGATGAGGGTGGTCCCTCTCATCCTTCAGATGATAGCAGGTTCGATACTATAGTTATTGTGTATCCATTGCTCATACAGTTAGGTTTAGTGGATCAAGGTCTTAATACCATACCTGTATGGGAACAGTAACCTATACCTGTATAAATAGAGGTTCCTGAGGTACAAGAACCAATGAAATTGTGGAGATCCACTAAGGTGACACGACTTGCTATTCCATTTAATTAAATAGTCTATTTGGGTGAACAAGACTATAATATTGGACATGTTATAAATCCAGTTACTTTTTTATAAGCTATTTCTGGACCTAATGCAGATTTATGGTGGGATACAATGAATGACGAGATGTGATCCATGAAGCATAACAAGGTATACTACCTAGTTGATTTTCCTAAACATTGCAAAACCGTTAGTTGTAAATGACTATTTAAGACTAAAAAGGATACTTAGGGTATAGTTAAGTGATTTAAGGGTCGGTTGGTTGGCAGAGGGTTCACTCAGAGAGAAGGGGTTGACTTTAATGTTACCTTCTCTCCTATATCCTCTAAGGATGCATTCAGAGTGATTATGGAAATATTAGCTCATTATGACATAGAGCTACATCAGATGGATGTTAAAACCACTTTCTTGAATGGTGAACTTTATGAAAGGGTCTATATCGAGCAATCTGAAGGATCTTAGGATTAGGAAAGGACTAACAAGGTTTGCAAATTTAGAAAGTTAATATACGGTGTGAAACAAGCTTCCAAATAGTAGTACCTTAAGTTAGATAAGGTTGTGACCTCTTTTGGCTTTGCAAAAAATAAAGTTAAAAGATGCTTGTACTATAATATCAGGGGAAGCAAAGTTATCTTCCTATTATTGTGTGTGGATGATATATTGCTCACATCATATGACTTGACCATGTTGGATGAGGTTAAGTAACTTTTGGCCAAATATTTTTATATGATCTTGGTGAAGCATCTTTTGTCCTAGGTACTCAGATTCATAGGGGATATATCTCGACACTCTTTAGGCCTATCGTAGAGTGCATACATTAAACATGTGTTACAAAGGTTTAATATGGTTGACTGTAAACCTATTGTAGCACCTATCTCTCATAGTGAGAGATTATCTTTGGCATAGTGTAAAGAATGAAGTAGAGAGAGAGGCCATAAAGAATGTTCATTATTTTAGTATGGTTGGTGACATGATGTATGCCCAGATATGTACTAGACCAGATATGTAACACCCCACTCCCGCCGAACCCGAACCCGATATCGATCGTGATACCCGAATTCGGGCCCCGCGAGGGTGGCGT
>JAOQML010000007.1:1288494-1299484 GCA_027568935.1 Erythroxylum urbanii | reverse complement strand
TCATTACTTCTCTCATTGGTCTTCTCATAGACCCGGTTCCCTGATCCGACCCGTTATGTGGGACCGGGATGTTACAAGATATTACATTTGTTGTTGGACTACTAGGTCAACATTTGGCTAACCTAAGAATTGATCACTGGAATGCAATTAAACGAGTGTTGAGATACTTAAAGGGAACTAACGATTATATATTGACATACAAAAGGGTTAACAATCTAAACCTCATAAGATATATATATATATATATATATATATATGTTATGTCCAAATGATAGAAAGTCTACTTCGGGTTACATTTTCATATTATCAAATGGTACAGTATCATGGAAGAGTGTTAAGCAGACACTAGTGATTTCCTCAACAATGCATGCAGAGTTTGTAGCATGTTATGGGGATGTTACACGGGTAATTTGGCTCATGAATTTAATTTCTAAGTTTTCTGTGATTGATTCAATGGCTAGACCCATTAAGTTATGTGATGATAATCTAGTTGTTGTGTTATTTAGTAACAACAATGAGAATATCATAGGATCTAAGCATTTAGAGGTTAAATACTTGACCACAAAAGAGTTGATACAAAAAGGTAACATTGAGGTAGAGCATTTGAGGACTAAGGAGATGCTTGTGGATCCTTTAACTAAAAGACTTCATCCATTTGTTTTTGAAAGGCATGTATACAGCATAGGTGTATTGAAGTCCTTTGACACTGTTATTTAAAGATCATTATGCTTGTACCTTGTATGTTTATATATTTTTTTGTATTATGACAATATAGTTGTTTATTGACAAAGATGATCATTCTTTTATCCTCAATCATAAGCGTTATTATACATTGTCATAATACATATGAAAGTCTTAAGGTCTGTGTCGATCTTAAGCATTTTAAAGGTCATTGGGTATATATACAGATTGATCTTGGGCCTATGTAATTAGCACACATATAATTTAATATGTATATTTATGGATTTTGACATGACATATAGGGATATAAGAATTTAATCCCATAAAGGTTTTCTTTAATGCAGTTTAACATACAGTAAGAGAAAACAAAGGTTCTCTAATACAGTTTAGCATTCAGAGAGAGAACATAAAGTTTCTCTAATGCAGTTTAGCATTCAGTGAGAGAAAACAAAATTTCTTTGGTGCAGTTTCATATATGCAGTTTAGCATAAAGTTTAGAGAAATTAAGACCTACAAATGGAAAGATGATACATATCAGATCATACAGGTATCATCCTAGTTTACCACACTTCATTTTCTCATTCATGTTAGTGAGGTATTAGATATGTGTTATTGTATTGGATATGTTTCATACATGACACATGTATTTTAATCTAAATAGAGATAATAAAGTGACCTAATAAAGGATCTAGATTAATGAGCCAAAGTTTAGAGAGAAAATGGACCACAGCCGATGCAGATCGAATCTTTATTGAGCCTCTGATAGGGAGGCCTAATATGGAAGCTATATATATAAGTTAAGGTCTCCTATTGTTGCTTAAGTAATTCGTGAACGTAAAGTTACTCTGACCCATTCATAGGTTCACGTTTTAAGAAAACTACAAGAAGACAATGACCACATCTTGATGAGTAGATTTTGTGAAGGTGTCAGAGGATTCGTGCTTGTTTCGCCTCGAAAAGCTAATTAGAAAGTTATGGAACCAAAATCAGGTATTTCCACATTTCTTTGTTATTTCCCTTTCATGTTCAATCCAGGATATGTAACTAAGGCTCATGTTACGTGTTACAAATTCTTATGTTGAAGTCCCCAAAATACTTAAATATAGTTTAAAGTTTAAAGTTTTAATATTAAATAGAAAATTACTTGTATATGTCATTCATACTTTTTAACAATACAATAAGCCAAATGAAGCATATAAAGCTCATTTGTAACTCTAGTGATCTATGTTTGGAGTAGTTTAAGTATTTGTTATCAAACTTTTATATCCTTGTTCATAGGATGAATGATGATTACTTTAGAAACGTAAGGTTACTATTTTTTATTAACTATTTCATATTCTAAAAATATAATAGACTTAATTAAATTCTTCTAAAATATATATATTTAAACAAAAAATATACTTGATTTTGATAAGAGGTAATATGTTTAACAAAGTTTTAGTAACCAACGTCCTAGAGTAAGTCATTAAAGTTGCATAACAATACGATAATAACGTAATTAGAAAAAAATAATGGTAGAATGCCCTAAACTTTATAGGTTTTTTTTGGTTTATTCCTAGACATTTTTTATCTAAAGTATAAATTATTTTAAACCTATCTATAGTATGAAATTGTTGAAAATTAATAAAGAAATTCTAAGAAAGTGTTTAGAAATTTAATTTAGAAATTTTACAAAAATGTGTGGAATTACAGCAAAAAAAGTAACAACGATCCCATAGAAATTTTGCTGAAACATAGAGTTTGGAAAGTGTGTGCAATTAATTATGTAGAAATATCTCTTATAATCAATTATAAACTCTAAGTCCAAAATAATAAAATCTAAGAGGAATAATTAATAATACGTAAAATATTTGGAATATTTTGAAAGTCACCATCGACTTCCTAATTCTATAAATAGGTATGAAATATAAGCTACTAAACTAAAGAAAAATATTGTGAGCAATAACAAGATAAAGTAATAAACCTCTTTTTGTTCAAACCCTTCGCTTCCCCTTTCATGTCCTTAAAATGTAACAGTGTATCATAGCAAAGTGATCCTTCTCTAAGGCATTCCTTTCGAGACATGTGGGATGTTAAAGAGAGTGATTATGAAGTCTCGACAAACAACGTGATGCCTAGGCTTTGCTAGTCATCTAACGAGGAGTTAGCAAGGAGATTCTTCCAAAGATTATGCAAGCAAACAATGCAAAAAAGGTGTAGCAGACACTCAAAAATGAGTCCAGAGATATGGATAAGGTAATATCCATCAAACTCTAATCTTTAAGGAAAGATTTTGACATACTACTAATGCAGGAAGATGAATTAATACAATCTTTTTTTGTCATATCTCTAATATCTTCAATCAAATTAGAAGTTATGGGTACATGATAGAAAATAAGAAAATAATAAAAAATATTAAGAAGTTTTCTTGCAAAATATGATCATATTGTGGCTATTATAGAATAATCAAAAGATTTATCAAAATTCCCTTTAGTGAAATTAATGGACTCTCTAAAAGCTCATAAAACTAGAATAAAAAGATTCAAACAACCACTAAAGCAAAGAAGAGGAGCATTTACTAACTGTGGTAAGGGGAGAGGAAATCAATGGAGCAATGATACAACAAGCTCCTATTCCAAATTATGCCAAAAAAAGTCATGATACAAAAGATTGTTAGTACAATGAAAAAGGTGTAAAATTCAACTCTATTATGAAAAAGATTATTGGTATTGACAAAAGGAAGACGTAAATTTATCAGAACTAATGAATCCTTTGATCACACAATATACTTTTCACAAAAATCAAAGGATGTTTGGTACGTAGATAATGGTTGTTTAAATCATATGATAAAGAACAAAATTTGCTTTATATAACTAGATGAAAGCCTGAAATCCTAAGTTATACTTGATGATGGAAATAAACACACTATTAAAGCGAAAGGCATTGCTACCATTAGATCCCAAGACGATAATAAAAAATACATCTCTGATAGCCTTGCTCAAATTCTATTAGGTGTAGGCCAATTGATTTGTAAAAATTATAAAGCCATATTTGATGATAATAGATGCATCATTATTGACAAGAAGAAAGGACAAGTTATATCTTCCATCAAAATGGCCCATAACAAGGTTATATATACCATTTGGTCAAAAATGTGCATTGAGATGCAATAATATGAATTAATATATATTATGAAACTTAAAATATGGGCACCTAAATTTCAATGGCCTCAAAGTACTAAAGCAAAAGAACATGTTGCTTGGGCTTCCTTATATTTCTTCTGTAAACAAAGTAAATGAAGGTTTCATTTATGGTAAAATGTATAGGATACCATTTCCAAAAATATCTTTGAGAGCCAAGACTCCTCTTCAATTAGTGCAAGCTGACATTTGGGTCTATCAAGAACCATTAGTGTTTGAGAAATAAGATATTTTCTTCTATTTTTTGATAATTACACCTAAATGATATGAGCTCATTTCATCCAATAAAAATTTGATGTATTTTCTTACTTCAAAGAGTTCAAGGCCCTAGTAGAAAAACAATATGGGCATTCTCTCAAAATCCTGGGAATTAATCATGGGGGAGAATTCAATGATTAAAGGTTCATCAATTTTACAAGGAATAAAGTGTTTCAAAGTAGTTAGCTTTTTGACATACACAACAATAAAATGGTGTCACAGAAAGGAAGAACAGAACTATTATTGAGATGACTTGATAGAGGCTACAAAGAAATAATTTACCAAAATACTTGTGGGCAAAAGTAGTTAATACTATAATATACATTGTAAATTATTCTCCCACTAAATTAGTCCTAAATATGTCTCCTTATAAAGCATAATCGATTAACTATCAGTCAAAAGCCTATCGAGTATACAGGCCAAAAACAAAACATCTGGTCATTTCAAAAGGCATCATCTTTGATGAAAAAGTAAGTTGATAATGGAATACTAAAGCCATAAAAGGAGTCAAGCTTTATGAAGAAGTCATCGAGTTGCATGGAGTAAGGGATCCACGTCTAAGCAAATCATCACCATCAACAACACAACATAATCAACAATATCAAGAAGAAAAAAATCAAGAAGAGGAAGAAGTGCCTCAAATATAAGCTAAATGAAAGATATACAAATGTTGCATTCTTCATTGGAGAACCTAAAGAATATGAAGAAGTTGCCAAAGAAGAAGTTTAGAGAAAAACCATAGATGAGGAAATCAAAATAATTGATCAAAATGGTATATAGGAACTCATGCAAAACCCAAAAGAAACACGTCATTAGGCTAAAATGGATCTACAATGTTAAATATAATGAAGATGGATCCATTTAGAAACATAAAGGTCGATGTGTTATTAAAGGCTACTCACAATAACTAGGTATTGACTTTAATGAGACATTCGCTTAAATTTTCTGCATGCAAACAATAAGACCAGTATTAGCCTCAACTGCATGACTAAATCTTCAAGTATATTAATTGGATGTGAAATTAACCTTCCTAAATGGAGAAATTGAAAAAGAAGTCTTCGTGGAGCAATCAAAAGGGTACAAAATTCGAGGAAAAGAAGATAAAGTGTATCCATTGAAAAGGGAATTATATGGAATTAGACAAGTTCCACGAGTATGGAATAGTAAGATTAACAGATACCTCATAGAATATGACTTCACCAAAAGTCCAAATGAGCCATTACTATACGTAAAAATATGAGGCAATGATTTCTTAACAAGATGCCTAAATGTGGATGACTTGATTTACACTAGGAATAACACAAAGATGATGGAAGCATTTAAGAGGGCCATAATGCAAGAGTATGAAATGATTGATCTTGGACTCATTATAAACTTTCTTAGCATGCAAGTCAAAGAGGAGCTTGGACGAATCTTTATCCCGTAAGGAAGGTGACCTACTAAAAAATTTTTGCATGAAAGACTCCTAACCACTTGCCACACTTATGACAATGAATGAGAAGCTGTCCAAGAATGATAAATAAGAGAAAGTTGATACAACAACATACAGAAGCCTAGTTGGTAATCTACTTGACAAACATGAGACCAGATATTGTGCATGCAGTAAGCATTGTGTCTAAATGAGTGGTCTTAGAGAAGAATATTTATGGCAGCCAAGAGGATACTGAGATATGTCAAAGGTACAAAGAAATTTGACATCCTGTACGAGATAGAAAGAAATAATAATTTGACAGGATGTATCACATTTGGTCTTGAATTTGATATTTTTTATAGAAGCATAAATGATAGAAAAGGCACAAATAGGTACATATTTTTGGTTGCACTAAAGCATTATCTTAGTTAAGAAGAGTTTTAATAGATCTACAAGAACATATAGAGGATCTAACAATGATACGTTGTGACAATATATTAACCATTGCAATGACAAAGGTTTTTGTATTTTATGGGAGAGAAAAGCATATTAAGATAAGGCACCATTTCATTAGAAAGCTTATAGATCAAGTAGAGATCAAGATAAAATCTTGCAAGACCAATGACCAATTAACAGATATATTCACCAAGCTAGACCCAACAAAAAATGTTTATTAAATTGAAAGATATGCCTGGAGTGCTAGCCTTTTCCAGATTAAGGGGGAGTGATAAAAATTAATCTAGAAAGTCAAAGAAAGTGCGTAGAAAATTAATCTACAAAGTTTAGGAAAGTGGGTGTAATTAATTATGTAGAAAGATCTCTCATAATCAATATGAACTATAAAATCCAAAATGATAAAAACTAAGAGGTAAAATGAATACTGGGTAAAATATCTAGAATATTTTAGAGGTCATCATCGACTTCCTAAGACTATACATAGGTCTGAAATGTAAGCCGATAAAGTGGAGAAAAACATTATAAGCAATAGCAAGCCAAAATAATAAATACTTTTTGTGCAAATCCTTCTCTTTCCCTTTCACGTCCCCAAAATCTAATAGAGATATTTATTAATTGTTAATCCATATGATCGAATCTAAAGTTTACTATTTTTAAAAATTAATGAAAGAATTTATTCTTCAACTGAAAAACAAAATAGAATTAAAATGAAAACATATAGAATTCTAAAATTTTGGAATAATTATTCTGTAATGAGTCGTAATCGTGTTATTAAAAGTTTTATGCATATATTTTAATTTGTTTTAGTTTTTTACAAGGTAAAATTACAATAAGTTTAACTTGATAGTTTGAGATGGAATTATCTAATAATTTGTAAAACTTAATGAATCATAAGTTGTCATAATATTTACACTTTGTGATTTAAAAAATAAAAAAACACTATATCAATGGTGACACTATAATACAATTTTGACAAGAATAGTTAAATCTTCCTAGATTTTGTTTGTATTAATAAACCTTGACTGCCCACTCTAAAGCAGGTTGGATTTAAAGGATATTGTTATATGGACAATTGATAGTTTTATTTTGAGTAGTCATCTATATAAAAAACATTATTGATATCTTTAGTATTTATAATTTTAATAATTATTGATAGCAAATCAAAGTTTTGAATTTTGTAATCGGAAAATTGTACAAAACTATTATATTTTTTACTGGCTGGTATTTGTCGGTATTTAAAATACGGATCAAATTCTGATCAATACCACGAAATTCAAATAATCTAGAGACCTAAATGTTAAAAAAAAATCCTAGGCACAAATTGAAATGCAGTAGGCAGCTTTAGGCAAAAGCAATCACACAGATGAGAAGCCGCCGCAGCTAGCAACAGCCACAGAGCTCCTACAGCCACCGTAGCCTGCTACAACTACAAACACCTCTTAAATTCTCTAATCGGTAAAGTATTCTACTAAAACTAAATTTAGTATTGGTATCGCTACAGTATTCATAACGTTGTATCAAATAGTTTGTGTAATAAGGTTACTCCTTTGTGACCGAAAGATCACGGCTTAAGTCACAAAATAGACTCTTTCTAACGTACAAAGAGAAAACTACGTACAATTGATAACTCTCTGCTTAGTCTCACAAATCAAGAAGTTCTGTACACTGCAGCTGCCCTAGCTTGTCTGATATGCTTTTGCCTTGATTGCGAGAGACTTGGTCTTGAATTGAGCAAGACCGTGCGTAAAGGGGAGCCCAAAGCCTAGTATTTCATCGACCGCTACAATTCACCCATGTGAACAGTGGCTGGACTTCCGGAGTCTACTCATAGCAGCCTCGCTGAACATACCTGTTCTACTTCTATCAGACGAAGAGGTTTTACAATTAATCGATAAACTCTTTGTTTTTTTAAGGAACATCAGGCTGATCTTAAATCCTTTATTAATGAGGATGCAAATACTGATGGGCTATATGGCTTTTTCTTTTTAATAAGAAAAAAATATTGATATTAAATCTCTAATGGATACATTTTGAAGATATACTTAGTTTAACTTATTTCGACAACCGATTAATGTAAAAGACTACAACTAGATAGGATCACAGTCCTCACGAACTTGGACAAATAATTACATGTTTGAAACACATATAATTGACATAAGTAGAATGCATCATTAACCGAGCAAATAGATGAGGCAACGCACACCACCACATGCTAATCCGATTCCTGGCGCACCATTACCTGCTCCTTTTAGTGGCTTTTTAGCATGCCACAAGCACGCGCACACAGTGCTTGAAAATGGTTTTTATTTTGCAAATCAGGACAATTTTCAAAGACATGCAATGTTTGATGTGGGAAAGGAATCTTCCAATTTGATGTGGAAAAGGAATCTTCCAACTTTAACTAATACGATGAAACATTTGTACTGTTTGATAAGTTAACATACTAATTCTTCAATGGAGATCCAACTTGAGGTGGAGAGGAGTTGCACGTTCGAACTGTGGTGGACAGCATAACAAACTATTAATTCAGGGTCAGAAATGTGCATCATTATCTAGTTGCGAATTAATAATCCTAATGACGATACGATTACGTAAACTAAATGCTCATTTTCGACAGAGGAGAGCTCTATAATAGGACTCCGCTATTTCATTTCATGAGCACAAATCCCAGACAGAAGTTGACAAAATGGTTTCTTCAGCTTGTTCAATCCTTTCACTGCTTCTAGTTCTTGTGCTATCACCCTCATTTTCAATTTCTCTTTCCATTCAGGAGAGTTTTCTTCGATGCCTTACGCTCAACTCTGAGATATCAATTCCTTTCTCCTCTTCTTTCTACACAACATCAAATTCCTCATTCTCTACTATTCTTCAATCTACTGCTCAAAACCTCAGGTACCTGTTGCCTTCCGTGCCAAAACCAGAGTTCATCTTTACGCCTTTGTACGAATCCCACATCCAAGCTGCTGTCATTTGTTCTAAACAGGATGGGATTCACCTTAGAGTCCGCAGTGGTGGACATGATTATGAGGGTGTCTCGTATGTTTCTCAAATAGAAACACCTTTCATTGTTCTGGACCTAGTCAGGCTTCGTTCTATCAAGGTTGATATTGATGATAACAGTGCTTGGATTCAGGCTGGTGCCACAGTCGGTGAAGTCTACTACAGAATTGCAGAGAAAAGCAAAACTCATGGATTTCCAATGGGATTATGCACCAGTTTAGGGATAGGTGGCCACATTACAGGAGGTGCATATGGGTCCATGATGAGAAAGTATGGTCTTGGTGCGGACAATGTCATTGATGCTCGCATAATCGACGTTAGTGGCAGAGTTCTCGACAGACAAGCGATGGGAGAAGACCTCTTTTGGGCAATTAGAGGAGGTGGAGGAGGGAGCTTTGGAATCATTGCTGCCTGGAAAATCAAGTTGGTTCCTGTGCCAGCTACTGTTACAGTTTTTACAGTTACAAAGACCTTAGAACGAGGGGCCACTAAGCTGCTCCATAGATGGCAACAGGTTGCTGATAAACTTGATGAGGACCTATTTATCAGAGTCTTAATACTAACCCTCAGTCCTAATGGAAACAAAGAGGAAAAAACCGTGGCAACTTCCTATAACGCCTTGTTTCTTGGTGATTCATATAGATTGCTACAAATAATGCAAAATAGTTTTCCAGAGCTAGGCTTAACAGAACAGGACTGTGTTGAAACAACCTGGATCAAATCTGTGCTGTACATTGCCGGATACCCCAGCGACACACCTCCTGAAGTTCTACTTCAAGGTAAATCATTGTTCAAGAACTACTTCAAGGCCAAATCAGATTTTGTCAAAGTACCAATTCCTGAAACGGGACTTGAGGGGCTGTGGAAACGGATGTTGGAGGAAGATAGTCCTCTGATGATTTGGAATCCTTACGGTGGAATGATGAGCAAGATTTCAGAGTCAGAGATTCCTTTCCCTCATAGAAAGGGCGTCCGGTTCAAGATCCAGTATGTGACATCATGGAAAAATGCAGAAGAAAGCACGAAACATTCCGAGTGGATTAGAAATCTTTACAACTACATGGCAGCTTATGTTTCCATGCTACCAAGAACTGCATATGTCAATTACAGAGACTTTGATCTAGGGATGAAGAAGAGCATTAACACAACCTTCATGGAAGCACGTACTTGGGGTCTTAAGTACTTCAAGGACAACTACAATAAATTGGTACAAGTGAAGACCAAGTTCGATCCTGATAACTTCTTCAGGCATGAACAAAGCATTCCACCTCTTCCTGAATCGCTTAGAATTAGAAGAACAAGAAGAAAAAGAGGAAAAGGTCAGCACTAAATTGACCAACCTTTTTGTCTCCTCGTCAATTAGGATGGTCACTTAGTGCAAGTAAGCTGAAGAACGAAATAATAAAACTTACTAATATCGATGGCCACAAGAAAGCAATGTAATCCTATTCTCTTATGATGCAAGTGCTACAGAGAGGTGGTGCAGTTATTTCTGTTTCCTTCGTTGTTTTAGTCTTCTGTTATAGCCGAATACATGGCCAACAAGTAGTGATCATTAGTGACCATCATTTTTCACTGTTGACATATTCAATAGATATAAATTTCTTAAAGATAGTTATGCAATTGAATATTATAATAGATAAATGAGTAATCTTTTGGTATTAAGTTCAGTTGAGAAGGATTCCTCCTGCTAATTTTATATTGTCGAACAATAAAAATTTAGATTTGTCCCTCCTATTTGAATGTCTTCTTCTTCTTCTTCTTCTTCTTTTATTTCTAATTTTCGAAGAGATCCCAAAAATAGAGAATTTATCTCTATTGTTGTTCTTAACTCATCGTATTTTAGATGTTTAGACAGGAAGGTAATGGATGTGTAACAAATGGGGAAATGAAGAACTCATGATCATATTAAGGAACTGAGCTAACAATATAAACCGAACCAACCAAAGAGCATGCATTTCATGCAAATCATATACTATAAATTGCACGTAAAATACATGCATAT
>JAOQML010000007.1:1277331-1288394 GCA_027568935.1 Erythroxylum urbanii | reverse complement strand
GCGACAAAAGGAAGAGACAGTAGGTGGGTGGGTGGACCATCACAGGTAAGATGAAGAGAAAACGATAAACTCTTACAAACAACTCATCCATAGACATCATAAAGAAGATATTCAAATGGATAGGATAAATGCAAGCTTTTACGGTTCAAAAATACGTAATACCTATTATCAGTCTCAGTCCATTGTATTTAGAGGTCCAAACAACGAGCTAGTAGGCATACGACAACTGGAAAAGTGAAGAACTCGAGATTATATTGAGGAACAACTTAACAACTTATTCATAGATATGCTATGTAAACATTGTTTCTCTCATTTTCCTGTTTCTCTATCCATTTTCTATGTTCATGTTTTGTTATTGTAAGTTTACAAGAATGTTAATTTTACCATATTATTTAATTTTCTTGAAAATGGTAACTTACAATATTTTAGTTATTATCCTTGGAAAAGTTAATTAAAAAAAGAAGTTATAAATCTAAAGCACCTAATTATTGCATTGAATAATTTTATTTAGGCATCTTCTCCTAAACAAAGAGAGAAGCTCATAAAGGCAAAACAAAATGTAACCACTAAGCATATTAAAATAGATATGAGGATGACTTTAAGTTAATTTAATTTGAGACTTAAATTATAGGTCGAGAGTGATGCTGTTGTCAGTGGAACAAGTAAGCGAACTCAGGATTTAAAGAACAAATATGAAATTTGAACTAACTTAAAAACAAATTGCTAAAGTTTGCTAATAAAGTGTGAATATACTTTGATGTTGACTATATTGTATGAATATTTACAGAGCTGCCACATACGATGTTATTAGAAGTTATGCAAAATGATATAAAGCCTAACTTTTGAACATCAAAAATAGGTCCCTATATGAGATCTCATGAACTTAGAGAGATTGAGAAGTTTAGGGTGAGGGTGGACCTCTGCTATTGGCTATGCCTTTGCTTGGATCTAGATGATCTTTCATTGAAAATTAAAGAGCTCTAAATGAAGGTGATTTATGGAGATAGTCTAGCATGGATCATAGTGGTTTTAAATAGAATAAAATGAGTACACATAAAAATAGATGAGGTTAAGGTTTTGGGGCTTTTGGGAGGAGTACAAAGTCAATAATCACAAAATAGTTATTATGTACTCAAGAAAGTTAGGGTTTCTTTGACACATAAAAGCTTTTTCATGGAACTTTTCTCTGTATGAATTGGATGTGTTTATGTATCAAAGCGCTAAATATAGTGTCAATATACAAATGCTAGATATATACTCTATGTTGAAGACAGTGAGCAACATAGCTGTGGATATTTCAATGATAGGCGTGTCGTAATGCTAGTCAAAATAAAATAACTAGACTACTACTATAGCAGTGGTGAGTCTAGGTCGATCCCATATGAAGTGTTCAATTAACTTATGAAATGAAATTAATTGATGTTTAGATAATGGAGGTTTTGGATTTAATAAGAAAATAAAATAATATAAACCTAATGAAACAAATTAAAGAAAACACACAAAAAAGATAAAATTGGGGATTTCGTTAGGGATCCAGTTCTTTGGTTTAATCTCGGCCTACACACTAATTAAGCATAATTTAGTGATTTGTTGTTCTTTTATCTCTCTTAGCAATTATTGATCGAAGATTAACAAGTTCTATTAATCCGGATTTTTCCTTAGGTCCTAGTTAATTATGAAGTGCTCGTTAATTAACCCTAGCTATCGGGAAACCTAGAGTAAGCTCTTTAAGTTTATCTGGACAACTGCCTTCGAACTAGAAAAATACACCAATTTAGGTAATAATCACACAAGCTCAGATTATTTAACATCTGTTATGTTATCTCTAATAATTCAGAGTCATTAGTTGTTACACATGAATCGGGAATACAACGATTACGTATTGCATTCGATTCTAGCAATGGGTTTTCATGAAAAACGATTCAATAAAGTACTAAAGTTATCATCATTCAAATACCCAATCAATCCATACAAGATAACATAATCAATTTCTAATGAGAGAAAGAAATAACAAAATAATAAAAAATACTTAACCCGGGTCGTCGACGTTGATGTCGCCTCCGAATCTACATCAAAAACTTAACTTTTCATGAATCTCCCAAAAAAAAGCTTCAACCCCACACTTATTTCCCTAGCCGAAGACCCCCTTCGGTTCTCCTCACTGTCGCAACTCTTCGATCCTTTCTCCTCTCAAGCTACTTTTCACTTCTCACTATTTATTGATTTGACAAATAAAGATGTTGGACTACCCACGCTATTCACGTCTCCAAGCTCTCTCTCTCTCGCGGCTCTCCATCCTTACTCTTTTCTACTATTTATGATTTGACGAATAACATTGTTTGGCCCCCTTCACTATTCACTCAACTTAAAAACCCTTCAGTTATTGCGCTGTGAAACGCAACTCTTGTCTGCATTTAATGCAGTTATTTACGTTATGTAGATGTCGTCTGCGTTACACAAGATGTCTGCATGAAACGCAGACTGTGTTTTGCTTTAACCTCTTGCACTGCGTTTTCTTCATCTTACACTGCCATTTTTGTCTCTTTTCCAACTGTCCATCTTCATTAACTGTTCTTTGCATTTTTTTTCTTCTTTTAATTTTTTTCCTCTAACTCTATAAAGACAAGTGAAAATTAATCTTTGAAAAACAACCCAAATGTAGTGCTTCCAACTTGTACATAAAATCATATATGAATTAAAGTGAGTATCTTAAGCATTTTCGTCTCATTAATCGCTAAGTGTAAATGATTAAATGTATCAACAATTAAACACATATCATTCATCCTAACTATCTTTACAAGAATGCTAGCATTTATGCCAAGTTGTAGGCCAAAAGTGTTTGTGCCTTCTATGAGTGGATACATAGCTATTAGGATAGTGAGTTAACTGTCTAATAATTTGAACTCAATAAATATTTAAACCTATACAAAATGTGTATTTCATAGTACCTAAATTCTATTTTATTTGTAGATTTTTATCTCGATAGGCTATATGTGGACAATCCTTTTAAATGGGAAAACATGATAAGGATTAAAATATGGGATGACATCAATATCGATGAGGCATTGAATACTAATGGAGTACTTATATATGTAAAAAGTACATATATTTTATAATTATTTTTCTTTTTATGCTTACATTATTTTGATTTACTTAATTTATGTTATGTTTGTAGGTAATTGAGAAGTTTTTCCCCTAAAATGAGATTTGCCAAGAATATGAGACAATTATAAGAAAAAAGATAAAAGAAATCACAATTTCTAGTAAAAAAGGATTGACATATGGTTGTGTGTTAACCCGTATCGGCATAAAGGGGACTGTATGATAGAGAAAATATCCAAAGAGCAACATGGTCTAAGGCACGATCACTTCTCAGCCAATGTTATCCAAGAAATAAGTTAAAATATAGGCATATTAGATCTCGTGTCCTCCTTTAAAAAGAAGTAAAAACAACACATAGCTTGGAAAACTATAATGTCTAAGGTGGACAAAAATGAATAAAGGTAGTTGGAAATCTTAAATTTGGGGATTTTTATCTTTCTTTTCTATTCAATACCTACGCTTAACTATAAGGAGATAGAATAATAATCTTTAGGAGATTATTTTTGAAGTTATGTTTGCTAAAGAAGAATATTGGAGATCATCATAATGAATCGAAGCTTATTGTGTAAAATTTTCATATATAATTCTCTCTACCTTGATGTATTTTAGTATATCATTTATGTTTGTTAGTGTAAATATGATTTATAACTAGTTGCTTTATACTTTTAGATAAGATGAACCCTAGTTTTGTCTTTATAAAAGATTAATTCAATTTTAGTTATTATATGATATTTATTTATATGAAGTTTATTTAAATGTGCTTAATGATGATTTAATTAAGTTAGTGATCAGATAATATTAATTTGTATGTAAACAATTCAATAAAAGCTACATATAAGTGAAATATGGCTTAGATATTAGAAGTTGCATAGGGGTATTAGAGATAAGATTACATTAATCCTCTAGTGTTAGGGTTAAGCCTTTCATAAAAATCCATTAAATCTAAGGTTTTAATAGGATAGAGATATATACTAATCAAATTGAGAATAGTTTGTTAAGACTTAGAGAGATTATAAAAATGTTCTATAAAAACTGTAACCTACGAATTTTTTCTATTCCAATTTATTATTTAATTCCATAAATAATCAATATATTTTAATTCTTTGATTAATTAGTACTGTGAAAGTCTTATGAACCGTTGTAGTTTCTTGATAGGTTTGATACTCTATTCATTACTATATTACTTATAAAAAAATATGTGTACTTATCTTAGGTTATGAGTAATTACATATCATAGTAGGTATTGATGTAAGAGTTTAGGAAGTTACCAATTTATGTTAACGTTTGAAAATATTGTTTTAAAAAATTAGTGGACTGATTTCTCAACTTACTTTAAACATGAAGGGTCAATTACAATGAAGATCAATTGATAAAGCATCATGGTTTGTGGGAGGTGATAAAGGAAAAGGTTAATTATGATAAAGATCACCTAATAAAGTGTCATGGTAGGTGGGAGGAGATAGAGGCAAAAGTAATGAGTTAGTAAGTTGTTGCAAAAGTAATAAGTTAGTAAGTTGTTGGAAACCTATTTTTCCATAACCATTAATTTTCCATAACTATTAATTACAAATGGGTTCTCCTTTTTGGACTCGCATTTCTAGAATTTGTAGGAGAGCATTTTATTTAAGTGATAGGAAAAAGATGAGGTCCCGATGCATCAACAAGGGTTAATGATAGAGAACATAAGATAAAAATCATTCTTGAGACATAAGGAGAAACTAATGATGGATCCGGAAAAAAGATGTCTTAGGCCTACTGAGAGGTTGATGGAACATAAGAATAAAGATGAGGCTATCCTACAGTGTAAGGAAATGATAATGAAGGAGAAGGGATGAAATTCAAGAGAATGGTATATCTTGAAGAAGCCTTCATTATATTTGGACTATAGTCATAATGATTTTTGATATTGTAGTTGAAAAGTAGGCATCAAGGAAAATTGGGCCCTTATGAAGACACTAATGATTGAATTTGAAGGCAATAAATAAAAAGAAGAATAAGAGATAGAAAAATTAAATGTAAATGAGGACATAAGATTACATCATTAAAAGCTTAACCAATCAATTAAGTTTATAGAAAAATTGATAGTAAAACTATTGAACTTTAAGGGATAAGGAAAATTTGATGGTAATAACTTACTTGAATAAAAGGTTTCTAGCATAGTTTTGGTCATTATATCCTTTATATCTGGTTAAGCTTTATAATAAAAGTATCATTTAATTCATCTGGATTAGGTGCCTTAGTGGGGTTCATTTCAAAGACAACTTCTTCTACTTCATTTAGTCTAAAGGAGAGGAAAGAAATTGAAAAATCTCCTATGTGAACTGATTGTGGATAAAGGATATGAGTAGTTGAGTTGAGGACATATTAGTTGTTTTGGTTCCTTGAAATAACCATAAGCCATTTCCTTAAGATCTAATTGATTTGAGATTGCCTTACCATCTTGATTCTTAATGGAGGAAACTTTATTAGTGTTCCTTCTTGTTATGATAGCATTATGAAAAAAATTTATTCTCATATCTCCCTCCTTTAACCATAATACCTTAACTCTCTGCTTTAATGCCAAGTTGTTATCATATAGTGCTTCAAAATATTCAAGGATAGCCTTCTCTTTTTGATCTCTCCACCATTAATCCCCTGGATGATTATATACTTCTACCTAAATGTTTTTCAATATCCTTTTAGATTGTTCAACTTGAAACCAAGTGCTAGATTTAGAACCGATCTAATTTACTTTAACACATCTTTAATGAACCTTCATATTTGCATGCAAATAAATGAGTTATAACCATGGAATCTTCTGCACATACCTATTCTTAGTAAGTCAAAAAAATCCTCTCTCCATCATGAAATTGTTTAATATAAATAAGAAACTTATTTTTATTTAGATTAGGAAGTTTTACACCAGTATAGGTGAGTGATCAAATACTTTAGTGGGTAGTAAATTTTCTTTTCTCTCTATATAAGTGCTTATCAATGAACTATCAACTAATTCCCTATTAATTTTCTTTATTCTAACCCACCTAGAAACTTATTTATTGCTCCAAGTATTAAAACACCCCTCAAAACTCTGATATCTTACTCCCAACCTAGTGACACAATCATTAAAATCCTTGGAATGGTTATTTAGGCACATATTGCCTTTAGCTTCTGACCTAAATAGCATACTATTAAGGTCTCCCATAAGAAGGCAAGGTAGTTGGATTGTCGCTTTAATATTTTCTAGGTTGTTCTATAAGGATCTCATTTGCAATCCAAATTTGGACCCATATATGAATGTAACTTCAAAACTTTCTCCTATTTTATAAACTTAATCTTGGAATATATATGTTGTCCACTGTAGTTCAAAACTTTAAGCCTAACCCTCCTGGAATCAAAATCTATTATGATTATGCCATAGTGGTCGTTAGAAGTCAATAAAAAAGACCATCGATCGGACCTTATAGTTAAGTTTCCTGACCTTCTTTTCAGACAACTTAGTTTCAGAAACCCCTATGACCTTTATTTTATTTCTATAGATAAACTCCTAAAGAGCAAGTTATTCTGCAGGGTTGTTAGTCCGTAAATATTCCATGAAGTGATCAACATAACTAGGAATTTTTTAAATGTAAAACCATCATTTTCTTATTTCTACTACATAAAACCATCATTTTCTTATTTCTACTACATTTGTAACATCCCATTACCTGTAGGAGGTTAGAATAGTAAATATGAGTAATTAATGAGAGCTTAGAAAATGCATTTCATGTTCATGCATAATATGACATGCACATACATGTGAATAGTGAAATTTGCACATGAAAATGACTATACATGAATTCATTGACATTTCAGGTATAACTGTTTCTAAATGTGATTTTTTTATTGAGAATTGTAGATTTTATATGTTAAAAATTGATTTGGAGAGTGTATTTGTGGATTTAGAATTTTTTAAATTTTTGAAAAAATTTCTGGAAATTTGTTGGGTATTGTTGGACTAGGAAAATTGCCAAGTGGCAAAACTATTAGTAAATGGTAATAGAAATTACTCTCCAATAGCAATGGAAATTTCGATAAGTGACTTTAGGATTTATTCACGAGTGTCAGTGAAAATTATAAGACAATTAGAATAGAAATTGGATTTAGGTTATAAGAATTAGACATGTGGCAAGTGACATATGTTACTTGCCAAGCAATGCCTTAAGTCCACTAAGTTTTTAAAGCCCTTTTTGTTGCTTTTCGTTTAAAAGTCCGTTTGGTATTTTTTTTTTAGCTCTTCCCATCTTCCTCTTCGTGACTCTCTTCTCTCCTCCTTCATCATTTTCGTTTTCTTTAATCTCTACCACCTCAACTTTGAAGATCACACTTTCCTTCATTTGCTACTAGCATATTTGCTATCTTCTTCCTCATGGCTACAAGAAAACTTATCCTTACCTCGTTCAAGAAGATGATGAATTGTGATGCTTGGGAGCTAGGGCTATTGTTGTTTCTGAAGAACTTGAAGTGAAACCAAGTAAGTTATGCTTTAAATGTTATGGATATTGTTAAATTGAAACTAGAATGATGAGAAATGTGGATTGATGACTTGATTTTGTGAGTTGAATGTGCGTGACGTGGATGGCGAATTTTTCTCTCCACTGAACATGGTTTAGTATTTTGGGAATATCTTTTTCTATAGTTATCCAAATGGACTGATTCTTAATTTGGAGTAAACTAGAGACATCGAACTAAAACTTATCTGAAGAAATCAAATTCTGACACGGACTCGAAGAATTTCAATGTTTGGGTGGAAGTTGATTATAGCGTATTGTCTCAGAATAAAAACAGTCCAAAATTATTTGGAGTGTAACTTTCACAATACTAAACCAAATTGAGTGATTTTGGTGTCAATGGAAACACAAGACATAGAGGAACACTTTTCTGGAATATAGTATGACCAAATTACATCATTTTCACCTTCTGATTGAATGTGAAAAGTAGACTAGAAAGTGTGTCTTGGAAAAAAAATATGAAGTGATTCCATGAAAAATGAATTGTGAATTTAATGGTTTTTAGTGAGACATAAATCTAAGTATAAATTATACTTAGATGAGTTTTGTTATGAGAATGATTTTATGATGAAATTGATGGTAAGATACCCGAGATTGTCATGAACATGCATAGTATATAATTCATTTCATTCATGTGCATTGTTAAACACTTACAATTGTACAATTTGTGATGGATGTGTATGTTGTTTCTTATAGAGGAGCAACTGGAATGTCAACATTTAGACGTTATCGGAACTTCCAAGCATTAGCTTCAGGAGAAACTTATGAGTAACCTAGACGGTCTCACTTAATTACTTGTTTGCTTAAATTATGTTATAAAGGATTGAATGAATGTGTTTTGATTGTTGATTCCAGACCATGAAGGTCTGATGACTGTGATTTTGGAATGGGATATTGAAGTGCTGCTTGAATGTAAATGTGACGAACAATGTGCTTCATCATATGATTGATTGTGATAGATGCATTCCATACATTAGTCCACAATCAGATAATGGCAGTTGTGACCAGAGTAGCCACCGATCAGAGCTTAAAGCTTAGAGTGTGAAAAGAGCCTCAAGCTCAGACAGTGATTAAGAGCCTAAGACTCACTATGTAAAATGAGCCTTATATCTTCATTGGATAAAGGCACAGTTAGCAATGAGCCCGGTATCCAAAATGAATAAGGGACAGTTCAAGCACTCGGTCACGACAACGTAACAATTGGAAAGGAGTCTCATGAACATTCCATATGCATTTTGTTAAGTATGGTTGATTGATTGAAATGCATAATTGCCTATACTTAAATGAAAATGTGATACATGATCAATTATGAGAAAATGTGATTATTTGTTATATGAAATGATGTGTTGCGTGAATTGAGTGAACCATCGATGATGGTTACCTCTTTGAGTTCGCAAAACTCACCAAAATTGCAACATTGTCTTTTTAGGACCGAGAGACAACTCTAACTACTGAGAAGCTCTACCAGCTGTGTGGATTTTTGGACGTCATGGCTCAAAGGTCGGTCAGCTAGGATTTTTGGACGGCTTAGCTAAATTCTATAAATATTTTCTTCTTTCATGTAATACTTTTGTACTAGGTTGATAATGTACATGTAGTAAAGGTTGAAGCACACAATGTAGGCTTTCGGTTTTGTGAAATGAAATGAGAAAAAAGTTGGATTTTAAAATATTGTGATTTTCTATTAATGCTTTACAAGTGAATAATGATATGAGGCCATGTGAAGTGAATGTAGTGATCGATAGTAGTCCGCCCTTATCGTAAGATATGTACTGGAATGACCTCCGGGCGTCCCGGTGTATACCATATGGTAAGGGGGCGTTACAACATTTCCTTTTGCCAACCAATTTAAATGTAATACTTGTCTCTCCATTTTCACTAATTTCAGGTGTAACTGCTAGTTAATTAACTAATCCTTTATATTTCTCATACGAGTCGGGGACGTAATAATTACAGCCTCTTGTGGTAATGGTTATTAAACCTCATTAATTTTTCGTTTCCTTACATCACAAGTTATTTCTTCAAATTATTTTTTCTGCTTATCAAATCTGGTATGTCCTCAACTTTGTCCTTACCTTTTTCCTTTTAAATAATATGTCATGTAGTCTTTATAATTTAGCTATTATTCTTCTTGTCTAATCCTATCAGTTCTATATAATTCTATCTTTTAAACTTTTTGTCCTTCTCAATCCATTTTCCCTCGAGGGATTTGTTTAGGCCTCCGTTGGTAGGATACATATATGGAGTCCCCAATAAAGTGTGTTCATCCCCAAGTCTTAGTACGTGGATAATGTCTGGAGAGTTTTATTGTTTTCCATATTAACGCACAACCTAACATATCCAATTCTCCATCTACGATTTGTCTTCTCATCCATGCATATTAGATGTCCAATGTAGCTAGCTAGACTCAATCCTTTGGTATATCAATATTCCAGAGGTACTATATGCAAATTTATCCAAATGGGAATTTTATTATAGGAGACTTTCTCTAAACTCAAACTTGGTTTCCATGGTTGTAAAAAAATTAGTTGGTTCAACATAAGCCATAGCCATTCCCCCATCACCTCTCTAACATTTGTTTAAGATGTAAACTTGAAAATAATAAGGTTCTTCTATGATAAAAGCTCCTCATCTAGCCCCCTGATTCAATATGTTTTTAGTGCCCATTCTCTTACTAGAAGGAAACTGGACTTTTTCATAAAATAATCTAATTAGAGTTTAGATCAATGTATTTGCACCATCCTTTCATACTTGCATATCTGGAGCCATTATATTATTTCCCTCTTATATTGAAGGAGGGGTATATTATAGATGTTTAGCTTGTTCCTCGCTAACAACTTGCTTCCAACACATGGAAGGGTTGATGTGGAGTACTTTAGTGCCTCCAAGGTTAATTTCAAGACTATTTGGTGCCTTTTGGGAAGATGAAGAAGGAAAGGGAGGAGAGTCAAGTGGAGAAAGAGCTAGGGAAATTATAGGGAAATTATGGTCATCTTAGGTTTTGTAAAATCAAAGCACCTTGTAACTCCAAACGGAAAAAGTTGTAAGTTCAAACTATCTTTTTTCAAAAGGTGGTTACTACAATAGATCATGAGTGAAAGGTAGGTAAAATTAGGAATGAAGAAGTACAAGAATATCCTTAAAAACTAGAAGATGCCCTATTGGGTACTAGAACTTAAGGTAGTGGTGTAGAATCAGTCATGGGGAATCTAGATGAATAGGAAGATGCTCCTATGAAGATGAGAAATCAAAGTGCTGAATAGGTGAGACTTAAGGTTGAGGAAGGCCTCCAATGGTTAGAAGGGTTGAAGAGAGCAAGAACAATCACTAATTTTTATCAAATCATAAGAATTATAAATTTCAAACTCGAATAAATTTGGACCTAATAAAATAAAATTAAAAGTTCGCAACTTCAGGCAACTTCCAATGAATCAA
>JAOQML010000007.1:1266815-1277262 GCA_027568935.1 Erythroxylum urbanii | reverse complement strand
AATAGAAATTTTCATTTTTAATATAACGTAAGAGTAATTTCTTGAAATAAAGTTAATGGACATGAAAAATATACTAAACTATGACAGATTCAAATAGAGATTTACGTTAAGGAATACCACCTTTATTCATAAGATTTGCAATTTTCACTCAAGAGTTTGAGAATTTTTAACCAGAATGTAGTATAAATTAGGTATATTTCAACCATCAAACAACTCAATTCAATTTCTAATTTCATAATAAATACACAAATAGGTTTGGATTTATAAAAGATCATTGAAACCTGTAAATTCCTAAATTTGATAACATGTAATAACTATATATTATAACATAACCTTTGATCAATAACATTTTTTGAGAAATAGAAACTATAATTAATAATAATAAAAAGGAATAAATAGTTTTATGGCTCTGAGCATAGAGATCCAAATAAGGAGAAGACAAATTATCCTAACTAATCCTATACTTGAGATCAACTTAAGATAGAAATTGTCCACTTGAGTAATATAAAGAAGTCCATGGCATAAACAAAAACCTGTGACTTTCAATGGTTCCAGTTTTTTTAAGACTAATTTATGGGCTTGGGTTTTTTTTTTTTTTTTTGCCTAGTAGGAATACATGCATGCATCTTAGTGTTCCCTACCAGTTTTGCAAGGAAGACATCTATGCAATTCATTTGATTAGAGAAAATTATATTATTATGTTTCATTCAAATTCTGTATACTAGGTAGCTTAAGGAAGTTTTGAATACCAAAGAATCTCCTTTATAAGGTCACTATTTCTGAATACTCCATTTAATAATATCAAGCCATTCATTAGGAGGTTTGAATGAGTTGCAAAGTTGTAGAATTTCATTCTAAACAAAATAAGAAATCAAATTTGAAGAAGCATGCAAACGAGCTTGTTTGAACTATACTAGATTGCACCATTTGACCTTAGCAGTTGGTATCATTAATAGATTTATGCATGAAGTATTCGGCTATATACCTGAGGGGATTCCCTTCTAGGAGATAGCGTCTTTCCTATTTGGATCCAAACATAATTTGCTTAATTGAAATCCTATATTAGATTTTGGTTAAGCATCACTTCCTGCGCTATTGCCTTTATAAGGAATGTTGTTATAAGAAGGAAAGCTCTACGAACCTTTCAAAGGGGGCATAAAGACTCCAATTATCAATCCAGAATAAAGTTATAGATCCATTGCCACGTTTATAAATGAATTCCAATCTAACCTTTTCTCTATGCTTAAGAATATTCTCCTTTGCCTAAGAGGACTTGTACTTAGGCTAGATATGCCAAAAGTCATCATCCTTTATTAAAATATGTGTGCACCCACTTGGCCCACATGAATTTTATTTGTGATTCTCAAAGCTAGCATAACTAATCCACCTTCAGCTTTTGGAGTACATATCTTAGTCCATTTGACCTAGAGAATTGAAACCTCAGTAAAGTTCTTTGTCCATTGGAATCTCCTTAGTAATGCTAGAAGGAAAACCAAATTGGAGGCCCAATATACATGTAGATTATTCAGAATTGACAATATAGTTAAACTTTACCTATAAGTGAAAGACATTTGGTGCTCCAGTTATAGATTCTATTATGGATCCCCTCAACAAGGGGTTTGAAATCAAAGGAACAGAACCCAATAGAGGAAATGAGAATGCCCAAATAGGCTAAAAGGAGCTTCAAGAGTTACATAAAAGTAAGGGAAAAGAGCTAAGAAGCGTTATAAACAACACTAGCAGAGATGTATTTACCACTATTTTCCTTCTCAATGGTTGATTCAGATAAGTTCCTAAAAATGTTCATGCTTCTCATGGGGAATAAATGAATTGGCATTTTTTAAAAAAAGAAGAGAAATAGGTCATCTGCAAATGCCGAGCTGACAATCCTGCATTTTTTGCATTTGGAGTGAAACTTAAAGGAACTTAAAGGATCTATCTTACTTGACTATCCTCATTAACAACCTGGTCAGAACTTCCATACATAAGGTAAACAAATATAGGAAAAGTGGATCCCCTATTCTTAGACACCTAACTCCTCTAATTTAATTTTTTGGCTCCCTATTCAATAAAACATTGTAAGACAGTGTAGATGTGCATTGGTCAATCCATTTTACGAAAACAAAAAGGAAACCATACGCCTTAAGAGTATTAAGGATAAAGCTCTAAACCAAAGAGTTAAAAAGTTTCTTAATTATTTTACCACGCAAAGGGTCAGATTCTGTCCCGATTTTTTAAAAACTAAGAAGAGCCAAAATTAATAGTTTTCTTATTTCTGAGTAAGATGACTAAAAGAGATTAAGTATGATTTTTTAGCAATTTGTTGCCAAAAATTATAAAAGTAAAATTTTTGTATTTTCATAATTTGAATGTGATTTTTTATTTTTGGAAAAAAAATAAGAATACTTAAAATTGAACGTATTTTAGTAAGTTACTTTTATTTTTTGGCAACCACAACAAACACCAAACCAAATAATCACTAAGTTTTTATTTTGTTCTAGACTTCTTTTAGTTTTTAGAGTTCTCGATCTCTTCCTTTTATCTGTGGTAAATCCTGATCTTGCTCTCTTATTTTTATATCACTAACATCATCCCTCAATTCGAAATTTTATAATGAAGCAAGATTTAAGAAGGTCCCTTCTCCTTGTATCATATGAATATAATATAATTTTAAACACTCATTTTTGGATCGATCTACTTCTCCATTAAGACCATATTTAAAGTACTTACTACAAAATCTTTTATTCTAGTTGAGAAAGCATTATTGAAACAATTGTTTATTTTTTAAGATTTTCATTAGCTAATGGAGTATTCTAAGTTACAAATACTTCTCAATTCCTTTTAATGTTCTTCTTTAGTTTTGAAATCGCAAAAAGACAATGTGAACAAAGACTAAATAAAAAACCATGTTTTTATTCAACAACAGGAACCTGCATCAGTCTTTCAAGTGCTTATTGCCAAATTCTCGAGACCTCTCATGCATAGAGAACCCAACCTCTGGCACTTGCAGACACTTGAAAAGACCTACAGCCCATAAAGTGCCTGAAGAGTCCCCATAAACCACTTAAACTAATGGCATCATTAACAATACTGTACATTTTATAATTGCATCTTATAAGAGTTCAGGCTCATGCGTCTTCAAAATCAATTACTAATTTGAAACACGTTGTAAATTTCTAACATACCATTGATGTACAACTTTAAAAAAAGAAGTATACAATTGGGTTCAAAAATCAAAGGAGTATGAACTGAGATGACCTGAGCTCTCGGTTGATATGATACAGTGATAACCTTTCGTTCCTCCTCTACAAATATATATCTACACGGTGCTTTGAAATTTGTGCTATTTGACCCCAAAATTCAGGGATCATATATCCAACAAACTGCCACAGTATGGACACAAAGTGAATTATTTAATTTTATAAAAGAAATTCCCACGGAGGAAAGGGGTTATCTCAAAAGTTGAGTCTCCATTAAGTAACATGCCGCAACTCTGATAGACATCATTGAGACCAACACAAACCACTATCAATCAATTGATTTGATTGAACTGCAGAGTTGTTCTTAAAAAATAATTAGTAAACTTGTGTAAACCTTAAAAACTCCACCCCCTGATCGACCTCACTACCTGACTACACAATGTTATGTACTTTTCTCGTCCACTTTTGATGGAGGAAGTGTTCCAAACACCCTGTCCCAGAAGGAAGATGTGATTCCAAAGCCTTTATCTTGGATCCTGAAGTGGTGATTCAGGTGATATTTCTGCACACCCACCAGTTAAAAAGTATATATTAGCAAGCACAGAGAAGACCTTCTACACAACAATAGGGTTCAAACACTGCCACACAGAAAAGTAGTAAAATGTTCTCACCTTAAGACCTTTGGGTACATCGCTTCTGGGCTGACCATGGTGTAGATAGTAATGGGTGCAGTCATAAATCACGTACCCCAATAAACCACCTCCAAACAATGCAGGAGCAGTAGAGGGAGTGGCAAAAACCTTAACTAAGTTCCAGAACTGGAAAACAAAAATCAACTTGCAGGTCAAGTAGTATTAAATGTGTACAAATATCAACTCATTGATGACAAACCAAAGGACTACTTTGCAAACTTCTAATACTAACTTATTGTTGCCAAATATTCAAACATGACTTGTTCTGAAGCATTAGCCAACATAATGGAAGATCCCGACTATTGGTTGGCAAATTACTTGTTGCTTTAACAAAAGTGGTTGTGCCCTTTCAATTAACTGCATGGTTCATATGTGAATGCCCATCCTAAAAATTTCCTTACGAGACATTCATACTTGTTTCCATTGTTAGAATAATGCGTGATTAATTTTTCTTGTTCTCGATACATGAATGTATTATCTCTGTTAGCATTCAGCAATTAGGATCTGGCTATGGAATGCTATTATCCAAGTTCACATATGTGAGAAAACAAGACAATTTTCACATTACCTTTTCTGTTAAACATGCAGTCAGACAGCGTCCTGCACAACCATAACTTCAATAGCAGAGCACTCTACTTAACCTTTTATGACTAATACAGTCCAGTTTTCAGACTAGAACATGAAATGGAAAAAGTTACAGAAACACAAACGCAATTTTGAAAAAGTAAAGTGTCCTATTGTAAGAATCAATAATTAGTTTCAGAATTTGATGGCATTTGACAAAGAGAAGCAGCATGTATTACGTACTGGAAATAGGAGAATAGCAGTCGCAGCCGGAGGAAAAACAAGCCTTAGACCATCCATAGGGTGCTTATGATGGCAGCCATGAAGAAGATAGTGTAAGGTATTACCCCTAAATGGAGTTCAAAAAATCAAGAAAGAATTTACGATGAGAAACAATTATAAACTACAGAGGAGCATATGTATGTAGGCATATGAAAGAGAGGAAGACCAACCAATAACTCTTTGTTTTTATGTGGAAAAGAAAGCGGTGCAAACTGTACTCCAGCAAAGTCCATATAAAAATGCCAGAAACCACAAGTAGAGCTATATCTTGAAGTGTGTGTCCCATCTGAACAGACATTGATACAAACCAACATACAACTGGCAGCCAAATGACAGGAATTGCCCACCAAACTGTACGAGTCAAGAACTGGTCCAAGAAGAGCGAGAATCTCAAGATGTAACATATATTAAATCAATACGAATTTCTGCACGAGTGAAACCAGTAACGAAGTAGCAGGTTAAGGCTTTCATATCAAGAAATAGATACCTCTAAAACTTCATTCTCAAAAAATCGAGGCCCTTCTTTGGAAACAATAGGCTGGTGAACCCATTCCTCATAGGCTTCTCCTAGATGACCAACCTATGATGGAATTTCAAAAAGTTACCCACTGAAATATGAAAATGATAGTAATGAAGAACTTAAGGAACAAAAACATTGGTTTAGAATATAAACCTCTGACATAGACCAAGTGAACATATTCAAAATCCAAGAACAAAAAGAATAACAGTTTTACGATGAAAAATTCGGTCTTAAAGAAAAGTATAACCACAGCTTCCAAAAGAAGTAGGGTAAACTAATTTCCAGTACATCAAAAAAGTAGGGTAAATGGAGCAACTGAATGCATTGCTGATTGCACACGATGAAGGGTGGAGTTACCAAACAGAAGTGATGGACAAAAAAGACATTCTAAATGACCAGACAAGTGTAGAAAAAGAATGAAAACAAAAGGCGGTACTTAAAGACAATCCCGTGGATGCGATTCTTCACATTGATGTTAAAGTGAAAGATGTACATATTGTATTAACCCAAATGTGGAGGAGAGTAGTACCACCACGACTATGCCAATCTCTACTATTTGTCAGTCCGTTACCTGGAACACAAGGGCCTTATTTAGATCAACAGAGAACTCTTGTGCGACCATCCTTGTGCGTTACTATATATCTGTGGCCAGAGGAAGAAATAAAGGCTGATCAGTAATGAACAGAATAAAATATTAAATTGCAAGAGATTATTATATAAAATATAAGTGCGTTCTCTCTGTACGTTTAACTCTATAGAAGGCATCGTTAAAGTCTTTAGCTCAGAAACCACAAAAAGCAATTCCACTTTAGTTGTGGACCACAGCTATAGACGCAAACATAACAAAGATTTCCTATAGATTAGGTTTGAAATCACTATCGACAACTGTAAATGAATTCAGCTCATTCCTAATTGAATTCAGAGGTCCCACATGACAACTAATCCTTGCCCATATAGCCAGGAGTAGTGGACTCCATACAGCAATCATCAAAAGCATAATCCATCTAAAAAAATAATCCATATTTCAGTTAAACATTCCTGAAATTTTAAAATAGAAAAGGGGCAAAAGACCTGCAACTTTAATAAGCCAAATCTTGGTGAAGTAGTTTCCTTTCAAATTCGTTTCTCGATTTCCTTACGTCTAGGAAGACAACGAACTGCTCTCCAGCTATGCACACTTCTCCCTGTATCCAATGTGGGGGGACCTATAGAATAAAACTACCATCGTTTCTGACTTTGTGTAATACTAAGTTAACAACAAACCAATAGGTCTTCGAATTTGAACACAAATTGAAAAGTCCTTTCTCAAACCTTATCATTATAGACACAAAGAAGTTTACTGCAATTTAAGAACTACAATGCAGAATATATAAAAATTTCAAATTGCAAGTACCAAATAAAATTCTCCGAGAAATGCGCAATTAACTCATCGTCGACTAATTTAAATCCAACCAAACAGAGAAGCAAAAACGCATAGTTGAAATAGCCAAGAAAAAACGGACAATAGTTATGGAGAAAGTAAAGGAAAAAGAACCAGATCTATAAATAGCATAAAGACCAAAACTTGAACAGATAAACAAGCAAAGAAGACACTAACCCAGCAATGCGGTCGCAGTTGGGATCTAACCAGAAGAAGCTCCAAAATCCTTACCGGGTCTTCTCCTCTGCCTCTCCGTTTTTATGCTTGTATACCAACGATAGGTAACGGGAGCGGGAGGAGTGGTACAGGTGAAACTGATACGAATATATGGGAGATTCTCTTGGAGTATATATCCTCGGAGGGAGTAGAGAAATCTGGACCGCTGATTAAATCTGCTGTTTCTCCAGGCTGGACATTTCTCCATCCAGCTGAGCAACAAAGTTGGTTTAGGGCAATTACGTAATGTTATACCAAGTCCTCTCTCTATCATACGATATTTTAGCTGAGTTCCACTAATATAGCACATACTAGTAAGTGCTTATGGGTTAAAGATATTTATTTGCTTCTAACAGTACCAATGAAGAAAAAGAGACCGCTGCTGTTAGGCCTAACCTGGTTCGAACGGTTTATTTCAATTAAAAATTTTAAAACGACGTCTTTTTATTTATAAATATTGGCCTAAGGCTCAGTCAATTCAGACTAGATTTGTTGACTTCAGGTTAGAGTGAGAAAAATTGAATCAAAGCCCAATTGTCATGCCTACACTGTGGTTGTATGTTATGTATTTTGATTTTGAGATAATAGATTTCAGATACATGATTTTTCATAACTCAAATAGTAAGGTGGTACTGACATACATGATACCATCATTCTAAATTTATGTATTTGAAAAAAACTAGTTGCCGACAGCTTGCATTAAGCAAGCTGTGGTGGTGGACAGCCACAGCTTGCATATTGCAAGATGCGGCAAAGACAGTGGAAGGCTTATATAAAGATTCTCCCTCCTTCTTTCATAGGTGTATGTATTTTAATACATGTATATATGATGAGTTAGAACGACGTGTATGTTTAAAGTTTTTGTGTGAAAGAGTAATTTTAGGGTATTTTAGGAAATGTTTTCCTAAAAGGGTGAGTCACAAAATAGTGAGGATATTATCCTAGAGATAGCAAATTTAAGAAATACTTTATGTGTGAGTGTCACTATTTTATTGTGTAATTTTTTCACTCTCTATACCTGCAATTTTCATTAGTGAAAGTTTTGTTCGAAGTTTGACCCGTAGATATAGCACAAATTAGAGGGTGAACCACATTAAATTTTTGCGTGTTATTTTCTTGCTTATTTTACCTGTAGGATTTAATTCATAATTTTTCTCAACAAGTGATATCAGTGCCATATTCGGTTCTGTGTCAAAGTATTTCTCATCGAAAAAATAAGCAAAAAAAGGTAAGATGACTAGCCTAAATGGCTCCAACTATCACATAAGAAAGAAAAAGATGAAAGATCTTTTGTTCGTCACAAAAATGCATTTATCGGTATTTACCACAACAAAACTCGAAAATAAATTGGACGAGGAGTGGGCGTTTGAGCATAAGCAGGTATGTAGTTGTATTCGACAATTTGTTGAAGATAATGTGTATAATCATATCTGTAATGAAACTTACGCATGAACGTTGTGGAAGAAGCTCGAGGAGTTGTATGCCTAAAAAACCGGTAACATTAAATTATTTTACCTGAAAAAATTGGTACAGATAAAATATCAAGAAGGTATCTCTGTGGCAGATCGCTTAAATGAATTTCAGGAGATCGTGGATCAATTATTAGGAATAGGCATAAAGTTCGATGATGAAGTGCTTTCCCTTTTCATGCTTACCTCTTTGCTAGAGTCTTAGGAGACTTTAAAGATCTCAATCATCAATTCTGTAGTTGACGGTGTTGTTAACATAGAATTTGTAAAAAGTGGAATTCTGAATGAAGAAAAGAGATGGAGATCACAGAGTTCAGTCTCTTCAACACAGTCAGAAGTTCTGGTCACAAGTTTTAGGGAAAGGAGCAAATATAGAGATCCAAATTTCAGAGATAAGAGCAGAGAGAGATCAAATAAATATGCAAACATTGAGTGCTATCATTGCAAAAAAAAAGGATAGCATCAAAAGGTTCTGCTGGAAGTTCAAAGAAGAAAAGAACAAAAACAAAGAAGTTAAGAAAAATGATAACAGCGATGATGAACACACATCGACGACTACCACCATTGATGACTTTCTCATCATCTCATATAATAATGATGTGAATAGTGCATCTTGTGAGTTTAACTGAATAGGTTACAGTGGTGCCACTATTCACGCTACATCACATAAAAAACTCTTCTCATCGTATACGTAGGGAGATTTTGGTGTCGTTAAAATGGGAAATAGAGATTTGGCTAGAATCACCAAAAAATGTGACATTTACTTCGAGATAGACAATGGCATGAGATTGCCTCTGAAAGATGTCAGACATGCTCCTAATCTTTGCCTAAATCTAATCTCGGTTGGCATATTTAATGATGAAAGTTTTTGTAACAATTTCAAAGATGACAAATGGAAACTTACTAAAGGATCCTTGGTAATCGCCAAAGGTAAGAAGTGCTCAAAGTTCTATGTAATGTAGGCAAAGGTCTCCAATGATGTTGTGAATCCAATATAAAAAGATGATGCAATTGAGTTATGGGACAGGAAACTCGATCATATGAGTGAGAAGGGGATAACTCAGTTGGTAAAAAAGAATGCATTATTTGGAGTTGGCCAGGTACAGTTAAAGAAGTGTGCTTATTATTTTGCATGAAAGCAAAATAAAGGTTTTTTTAGTATTAAAAACAAAATAAAGTTGCTTTCAAAAATTCCCTCCTTCTAGAATGAAGAATGTGTTGGATTTAGTACACTCAGATCTATGTGGGTCAATGTCAAATTTACTAGGTGGTACTCAATACTTTATGACTTTCATTGATGACCATTCTAGGAAGACGTGGGTATACACCTTGAAGACTAAAGATAAAGTACTAGATGTTTTCAAGCAATTTCATGCCTCAGTTGAAAGACAAACTGGGAAAAAGTTGAAATGCATTCGAATAGACAATGCTGGAAAGTACATTGAACCATTTGATGTCTATTGCAAAGAGCAATGTATTCGACATCAGACTACTCCTCCTAAAACATCGCAGTTGAATGGTTTAGTTGAGAGGATGAACAGGAATTTGATGGAAAGAGTTAGATGCCTACTTTCACATGCAAAGTTGTCGAAGACAATTTGGGTGAGGCTCTATTCATAACAATTTATGTATTAAATCACTCACCATGCATCCATTTAAAGTCTGATGTTCCAAAAAAAGTATGGTAATGAAAGGACGTTTCCTATAATCATCTAAAGATATTTGATTGCAAAGCTTATGTCCATATCCCTAAAGATAAGAGATCCAAGCACTGTTATGGGTACCGTTCCGTACCAGCCGGTAATGGCCGGACGGTACCATATCGACCAAAAAATGGAACGGTACCGACGTTTTTAGTACCGGGTGTAAATACCAATCGGTACTGGCCAGTACCTATATAATACCTACCAATACCTGAAATTTTGAAAAATATAGGGACTTTTTGCAAAAATTTTCAAATTTAAAAAAAAACATCTCCCCCCTCTCCCCACTCCCTTCTTTTTTTCAAAGTTTTTATAATTAATTATTAGCTAAACTTTTATTGTGATTTTTTAATTTTTAATTTTTAATTTTAAATTTTAAAA
>JAOQML010000007.1:1224931-1239696 GCA_027568935.1 Erythroxylum urbanii | reverse complement strand
TTATATACCGGTGTTTTAACAGTTTAATATCAATTGAATTTTTAAATCTTAAACTTTTCTTTTGACCAGTTTAATGTACGATCTAGTTCTTAAAATATTGGTGGTAAAGCATGGTTTGCTTTATTGCAAGATTTGTGATCAGTTGACGGGTGCTTTTATTAAGGCTCTTCTAAAAGGCACATTTGAGTTTATAAAGAAGAAGTTGACAGTTTAAAGCTATTGGTGCAAGAAAAAGTGTTGATGTTTGCTCCGTATCTACCGAAAATAATTTAATATTGAGTGTTGATGTTTGCTCCGTATCTACCGAAAATAAGTTAATATTGAGTTGTGTGCCATGTCTTTAGGCATTTTTATCTTTTTCTTAATTTATATTTTCTAGTTGATTGATTTGTTAATTGCTATTTCTATAATGAGTGGGTCTGAGTGGATTTTTCGGAACTTTCAATTTTCAAGTATATGTATTTAAGGATGTGTTAAAGTCTGGAAATTATATATCGGAAATTTCCATCGTTATCTTTTTTTTTTTCTCTATCCCTGTTTGAGCTCCTTATTCCAACATAATAATATACCAAAACCTAGTTCGAGTACCTTGTCCATGGCCAAATTGCAATTAAAAGTTAATCTCTTGTCAAAAAGTATCCTACCAATTTCTTTTTTCCATTCGGAAGCTCCTTTTATATCTAATGGTGGCATAATTATAATTTCTCCATCTTGAACTGAAAGAGGAACGTATCTCAATTTTGAGTTGTGAGTTTTAGCATCCATAACGTGGATCATATGACATCTCCTTAGCGACACAAGAGCATGGATCCTTAGAAGCACTATCAAGATGAGGCCTATTAGAGTAAAGGATACAAGAAAAGGAAGGATCCCCTTTTGTCGACATAGATGGAGGAATGGAAGGTATGAAACTAGCTCCTAAAGGGTAATTTGAGAGTTATGGTTGAGGTTGCTCAAACTCTAAAATGGTGACCCTTTATTTGGAACCAAGAACTATAAGGACATAATGATATCTATTGTTCCCTCGATCATCTTTCAATATTATAGGACAGAAGTATATCAATTATTCATCCTCATTCATTATCCTTAATATTAATTTTCTGGTTTATGATCTAACTTTAATTCAGATCACAAGAACCTGGTGTTGGTAAATTTTAGATCCTAAATTCCCCATGTCACTCTCATATCAAAATTACTAATGATAAATGTCCATAATGCATTTCCGGCTCTGCCAATTTGCATGGTCGTTACTCTTTAACTTTTCCTCTTTTATCCAAGAGGGAAGACAATATTTAATAGATTCATAACTTTATATTCTTCTTTTGCAAATTTATTATACTTCCTCTAAATCGAAAGTGTCCTTAGATTTACATAGTTTCAAACGTACTTCTCAAGGCACTTGTTCTTTTTTACAGGCACACAATTTAACTCCAAACAATTCACTCTTAACTTTTCCCGGATCGGAGACTTGATCATTGAAAACCAAGCTGACAGAGTCCCCTAATTTATTTGTTGTTCCGACGAGTTGCAGGTAACTAGGATGTAGAACATGGAGGCATATAAGATGGAGGTGGGCGCATGCTTGTTTCATTTGTGCCTCCATCCTTCACTATCACCACAGTGCTCATGCCCCAAGTTGTATGCCTCTCCAAATGACAGTGCATGAACCAGACTCCTGCAATTTTGTATATTTTGGTGATTTGGAATAAGCAGAATTAATATACAAAATACCATTCTGATGATATAGCAAGTGCAAAGACTTCACCTGGATTATCTGCTATAAATCTGACAGCAGCCCATCCATTCATGGGAAGACCTATAGTGTTTATTTCTGGTGGATCATTGAGGTTATACCTCAAAGGGTCGGTTGTGTCATTGAAATTCCCTGTGTTCATGCCAACCAAATAGAAACTGAAACCATGCAGATGCATTGGATGATTTTCTGCTGCCACTAGATTTGTTCCTTGGTAAACCAATTCTACTGCTTCTCCATAATTCAATAGTATCACCCTTCTCCCTTGTTTTGTGAACCACGTAACATTCTCAACATTTCCTGTGAAATTGAAGTACATTGGTGGCCGGTCGGGGAAATCTGTAGTGAAAATACCACTAATCTGGCTGCACAAGACAGATTAATTTCATCATCACTTTTAGTCAACTTCTTAGTATATTTATTCCTAGATTCTGAATTGGCGATCTATGAGAACAATTGTGTCGTGCAATTTTTTACACTCTTGGTAGAGAGGATTTGAATATGATACCTGTAGTATGCCTGTAGTATATCCACTGAAGCAGTAGTAAAACTTATATTATTGAGGCTTGCAGCTTGAATATTTCCATTTGCCCCAGTACACGTCTCATTAGAAGGACAAGGCAATGAATTTATAGAAGCTGTCATACAGATTCTTCGACTTATGCTCTTGGGAACATTAACGGGATGCTCTTTGCTCGCCAAGGCAAAGACACTAGCAAAGAACCTCGCGGCAGCGTCAGTATCGTTGTAAGCAGGAAGAGTTGGAAATGGAATAGAGGATTGTGTATGGTTTCCTTTATATTGCAGAATTGCAGTGGTAGTGGTGTTATCGAATGGAACACCGGACTCGGCGAAAGCAGAAGCAGCAATGTAGTATTTGCCGGCAGATTGATTTGCTGTGACCAACACGTCCATGGTTTGCCCTGGGGTTATAGTAATGTATTCTACAGTATTTGGCTTCGTGTATGCGCCGTCTTGGCCAACAACCGTGAGGTTATGTTTTGCTATCCCAAAGAACATTTCTTCATTCAGAACTGCATTCACGATTCGTAGGAGATATGTCTTACCCCGTCGGACATGTAACCTATATGTTGTCTCTGCTGATAGCAAACATTACATTATAAATCTTCCCTTCAAACAGCATTTTACTAGAATATATATATCATGAATCATTCCATTCTTTTTAAACAACAAATTTTTAATATTACATCTATTTACATTCTATTCTATTATAAACTATTTCATAAGCATCTATTTACATTCTATTCTATTATAAACTATTTCATTTCATTCCGTTATATTTTGTTTCATTAAAAATTTTACGTCTAATTAAATATAACCTTACTTTTCGATTAAGCGCCTTAAGTTGTGAGCACAAAACCACAAGCTGTATCAACTATTCTTTCAGTAACAAACCTTCTCCTAAATCTCTAATTAATATTATTTATTGTGTAACCAAATATTTGATTTCAATCATATCAAAAGTTAGATTTAATCGTTGGGAAGACATCAAAAGTTAGATTAAACCGCTGGGAAGACACAATCTAACTCCTCAATTTTCCGGTTGGTTTGAAAGTTGTGGGAAATAGAGGAATTAAAAATTTGTAGATCATTTTAGAAGTTAAAAGACTAAATCAAACAAGAGAAGAGTTTGACGTAATTGATAAGATGTCCTTTCCTTAATAATAATATAAATTCCATTTCACCGATTCCTCCCATCGATCAAATTTTTTATGTGACCGGACCAAAAAGATCGGTTATGGGTACATACTAAATTTTATTATAATAGTCACCTTTGTTTTGATGGCACGTAAAATAATGAGAGTGCGCTGAAAAGTTACGGTATATCGTATATACATCATGAAATTAGGATTAGTGGCTACTACACGTCATGTCTCATAATAGATTGAAAATAGTCGATATCAGAGGTATTGTTCGATTTACCGTTTGAGCAAGCATATAAATCTCCAGGTTGGCCGTTGATAGTAAAGGCATCCGAAACGTTCGGTTCCCCACCTGTGGCAACCGCGGTCTTTATTACCTCCATCACATCATTCTTGTACCATGATGCTGAGTACAGATTATAGGAGCTAATTAATCACAACAAATTTTTAACTCAGATTCTTAATTTCCAAGCATGTATAGATACATACCAAGCACAATTGTCTTCTCTGCAAAAGGTTTGCGATATGGATATCGGGTTCCCTTAGCCGGGTGAATGATAATGGCTCCATGAACAGTAGCCCGGGACCAGTCGCTATGAGCATGCCACCAGAGAGTGCCTTCTTCTGTGCTCAATGCTATCTCTTGAGTGAAACTTGTTCCTGCCGGAATAGGGCACTGGGTTATGTTTTCAGGTCCATCTGACCATGGATTTCTTGGTTGCTTCACTCCATGCCTGCACGTATCGTACAATGTTAATGAAGTTCGTTGTAAGCCGGATTTCAACCCTGGTAGATTTCGAGTCAATGATCTTCAAATGAATGCCAATATCTCATTTGCAGCAAGATCTGGTGATATTTATAAATCGTACCAGTGGATGGTGACACCGTATGTTCCTTGATTGTGGACATTAACGAACACTGTGTCCCCCTTTCGCACTCGAATTTCCGGGCCTGGAAAGCTGTCGTTTACCGTTAGCATGCTCTTGCTGCTACACAACCTTGTAAAATTAGTTTCTTTCAGCTGCAACATACATGCAGTTCAGATGAAACAACAAACCAATTAGCTTCGTAGATACAATTCCCTTAAACAACACAAATTTTCCTTAAACCAATTAGTTTTAACTTGCAAAAATAGTAGCGTGCACGCATTAGCATGACCAGCCATTTCTACTGATATTTAATTAGCAACCCACACCCAGACTTTTCAAGTGAATTTAATCATCAATAACCAGGCTTCTTATGATTAGCAGACAGAGGAGAAGTACGTACCACGAAATCATAGTAGTGGACAGCACCCATAGCGGTGCCAAATCTCAGACTACTAAGAAAAAAATATCCCATAAGCAATGAGATCAACCCCATCTTTCCCTTAATCTTTTAGCGCTTCTCACTTTACTTTGTGGTTCTATCAGCTGTCTATATATCCTTGCATTTTACAGTGGAAGGTTGGCTGTCTAGTACTTAACACGGTTTGTGTTGAATTTAGTTAGGCACATGAAAAGGTTTTTAAAAATTTACCTTTATGCACCTCTTCCTTGGTTGACATAGCTTTGTCGTTAGCTGTGATGTAGGCTGCATGGGCCTACAATACAAACGTGCATAAGACAGAATAATAAAACTGCAACAACTTTTGTTTTTGAAAAAAAAAATGAATTGTATTAATACTAGCAAAGCTAAAAAACATAACTACAATGAGCCTGGCTATAAAAACAGAAATCTCAAAATAGAGTATATCAATTAATTATAACAAATCAACTTGACTAAGTGTATGTTGTTTGTTGTTGGCAATAAACGCAGCACTTATCCAATTTACTACATTAACCTTTAACTTCACTAGACTTTAATGAATCACCTCTAGGTGTTTTGAAAAGTAGATAATTTGACCAATGTAATAATGTATACGATTAGTAATTGTCTTCTATTGAGCACCTAAAAAGGACACTCTATTCTAAATATGTAGAATCTTTAATTTTGTCCTAAAGAGGCCTACCAAAATTGACTTCCCATCTATTACCAACTCTCTCATCGTGGATTATTTGGGAGGGTCATTTAACCCTCTTATATTCCATATGAGAATGATCATTTAAAGAGAATACCCCTTCTATTTGGTTTTCCTTCTTGTTGATCTTCTTAGGATTAGGAAATGCTTGTAAAACCTTTCTTCTATCTCAACAAATCTGTCATTATCTGGTTGTCTTAGCAGTTGGTTATTTGTTGGATCATTATCTAGTAAGTCAAATTCATCGTCTAGCTCTTCTTCTACTTATTGTGAATTTTGGGTAGAAGTTATATCTTTCTTGTTATTAGGTTCCTTTAACGGATAGGTATGTCTAACTATTATATTGGGCTTCCCATCCTTAGTATCTGGAGTACATATTGCTGAGTTATCTGAATTTTTATTAACAAGAATTTGTGCACCCACAACCTCATCATTATCCACTGGAGAAGAATCAACCCCCAATAATTCATCCTGCCATCTAGTTTGAAATAGTTTTCCTGTAGGAACCATTTCTTGGTTGAATTATGAGGTTTCCAAGGATATGACACCTTTATTTTAGATTTTTCAATCTCCCATATTTCATCAAACTTAAGAATTGGTAAATGATCACGTAGTATAGCATTCCTTTTAACCTCCACATAGATTTTTGTATACCCAATTCGCTCCATTCTAGATGTTTGAGCATCCATACAAAAAGGCTTACTTAAAGAGCTTGCCAAAAAACTCAATCCTTCAATTGTCCCAAATTTTAGTAGCAAATTATGAAACTGCACCCATATAGGAAAAAATTTCGCACATTCCCTGTTAAATGTTATCTTAGGTTTCCACTTCTAAATAAACATAGATTGGCTCCCTATATGTCAAGGTCTCAATTCCAATATTTCATTTAAATTACTATCAACAATAAATTTAAACATAATAGTGTCATCATCAATGATAAAGTTGTCTCCAAACTTTTCTTACCCCATCGTGCAGTGGCCCAGGCATTGATGATTGGAAATGCGAGCCTCTTACTCCAGAAGGATTCGATCAGGGTATTATACCAAGCCTTTGCTCTGACTTGCAATAATTCAATCATTGGACTGACAACACCATCTTTTATAGCGTCCAGGTAGTATTTCAGATGTATCTTAGGCTGTCATAAGTGAATTTTCTTTGTTTAATTACTAGTATTGTGGGAGGGGTTTTAGGAATCTAAAGTTGGTGAGTTTATCCCCTTTCCAAATGCATACTTCCAACAAACCTCTCGGGTGAGCATAGGGAAATCTTTCATGGACAGGGGTGAAGGTGCCCCATCCCCCGCCATGGACTTCACGTCATTGTCCTCTTGCCTCTCGCAGAGTCACCTTACACTAATAGCCTAACATTGTAGCTCCTCCATCTCATGCCTTTCCTATAATAGATAGCGCAACCCATATCTATTTATCTCAAAGAGCAAGCGATCCACCGAGCGAGCAAGAGCGGGGGCAGTACAACCCAAATCTGAAGAGCAGGAGGTAAGAGGATAACGACGTGAACTTCATGGAAGGATATTTGGGTAGCGAACCACCGAGCATGCAATGCACCCAGGAGTAGGAGCAACGCGAGAACAAGAGTGGCAAAACCCAAATCTAAAGAGCAGAAGCCGTGCAAAACCCTCTAAACAAGCTACCTATCGAGGAGCAACACAAAACCCTCAGACCAATAAAAACAACAACAACTTGATAAATAGTGCTTGAATGTACCACTGTACCCAGAGGGCAGACAACTTACCTTTCTTTTATCTAACTTTGGGATAACAATTTTTTAGTCCTACAACCTTATCAAAATCTACAGTTAACTTCTAAAATTGTTAAAATTTTAATTGAATTCACAATGTTAAGCAAGTTAGATGAAATGGTTCTTAAGCTTGCACTCCCTGAAGTACAATAATAGTCAAAATATTGTGTAGAGCTTACATGATTTAGAAGTCACGTGCCACGTATAATCCAATCTAAAGTCATCACAATCATTAACCGTGACCAATAAATAATAGTGAACCTTTCAATTGTCGATGGGAAAAATAAACCACAACTTTTTTCCCATATTTAAGGTTCCAACAAAACCCACTCTTTACCTAATGATGGCAAAGGCATTTTTTGGTCAAGTTCCATATATACTAAATGACAATCACCCTTAGTCTCTAAATATCCTAATGTGAGCCTAACACCTTAATTTATGAATCTAATTAGTTCGTTCCTTAGGAATTAAAAAATAGAGGTTTAAATAACTCAACAAGATGTTTTGTTCAGGAGAAACAGTGTAGAGTTCTAAAAGTTAATGAAGGAGAAAAAAAGAAAAAAAGAATCTAAAGTTAATGAAATAGTAAATATTGAAAACAAGAAACAAACTAACACTGAAGTGTCAGCCTTAAAGAGAAATCTTACGGAAATTTAAGTTGGAAAATAGTGAACTCTGTCATCAGCAATGTTTCAATGGATAACGAAGGAGGGGAGTGAACTAGAAAAGAAATTATTTTTTCAATCCCATTCCTTAGTATTAATATATTGATTCCATTCAATTAGTTAATTGTATATTTGTAATATTACTTATTGTTTAGGATAAGTATAATTTGTAACTAAGATTTTGAAAAGATCATAATTATTAGATATGTTAAATTAGTATATTATTTTTATTATTTTTCTAGTCATTTACTATTAAGATTAGACATTAATAAGAAAAATAGACTAGCACATATTATATTTATTTCTTATAAAATAGTTTTAATTGTTTACATCCACAAGGAGCCAATATCAATTCTACTTCAAGCTTAAGAAAATAACACAAAAAATAACTAGGTAAAGGCTTGTTAGTAATTTTTTTTAAGCTTATAAATTTTTTCACTTATTTCTCTTTTCTAAATCTAAGATTGAGATATTTAAAGTTACTAAGAGAGAGTTATGAAGAAATAAAATTATATTGGTCAGTTTTTTCCATTATGTAAATTTTATTGGGTTATTGAAAGTGATTTTCTTCTTTATATTCTAGTATTATGTGGACTTAAATTGGTAAGTCTAGATTTCTGTATTGGCTCTATAAATAATTGTGTAATAGTTTAGTTTACGCAATAGATGTAAGAACATAATTTCTATTGCAATAATAATCTTCCTTCATTATTTATGTGACTATGTAAGCATTTATGAACGTATCATTTTTCCAAAAAAAAAGTAGTATTAAGGCCAATTATGACATCAAAACGGAATTCCTTAACTCATCAAACTTAATTATGAGCATTATGAACTTAAGAAGAAACCCATTCTCAGTTTAAAAGGAGTTTAAAATGTAGTCAACAAAGGCTACACAAAGCCTTAAAATAAGAAAAGTTTGAATCAATTCAAAAATTAAGCCTTAAAGATGGAAATGAAGAATGATTTAAGTGCACTTACTATCATCAATCAAGGTTTGGATGAAGGAATATTTGAGAAAATAGCTAATAAAATTACATCAAAGAAGTCATGGAAAACTTTTAAATTTAGTGATGGGAGTTAACCAAGTGAAAAAGATGTGACTTCAAACACCAAAGAATGAGTTTGAGAAACTCTTAATAAAAGATGATGAGTCCATAATTTCATAGTACTTCATAAAAGTAAGGATGGCAATGAACGACCCATGGGTCTAGATTTAAGTATTTTCAATGAATTGACCCATGAGCCAGGACTAGGCCTAAGCCGACTTAAGACTTAACTATTGTAAGCAAAATGATCATTTTGCTTAGAAGAGTTAGGTCTCAGATAAGCCTGGGTCTCGGTAACCTAAGCCAGGACTCAATTAAAAAACATTATTTTACATAGTTATTCTTTAAAAAATTATTTTAAAAAATTAGCAGGGTTGGCCCATGGGCCAGTCCATTGCCATCGCTACACAAAATTCCTAGGAGTGATTAATCTACTTCAAATTTTATTATGTTGTACCACATACTAACGAATCTAAAGTTTTAAGTAGAGTGATCGTTACTAAGCTAAGTAAATCCTTACTGGCTTATGAAGAAAGTTTGAATCATGATAAGAAGGATGTAATATAACAAGCCTTAGTAAAAAAAATTTCCTTAGTCATTAAAGTAAAAGAAGACAATTTGTACATAAAAGTGGACACGGTACAGATGAGGTCATAAACTCATATGGAGTTAAGAGAGAGGAAGAGGAGATTAAAACTCTTCTAGTGAAAATCCATCTCAAAATCCTCAATATGGTTAAGAAATAGGAAGAGATAATTATTTTGACTTTTAGGTTGAAAACCATATAAAATCCTAAACAAGCCCACTGACTGGAACCAAAGTTATAAGAATTTTGATCGCCTTAAGTTTCCTTATAAAGATCAAAAGAAGTTATTATCAAAGAATCAAGAGGAAATTCTCAAAATAAGAGAAGAAAACTCCCAATTTTAATTTTATGTTAATGATCTGCGAACTACATCCCTAAGACAATCTTAAGAATAAAATCCTAAAAAGGGAATATAAAACTAGAGTCTTAAAAGAACATTCCTTATAAGTGTAATTAGGATTCAGGCACTAACTACTAATACTACTTTAAATAGGACTCTAGGAATAATTTTTCCATTCATATCCAAATGTCATAAGAAATCCTAATCATATTATAACAATTAATCCTAATTAGATTAGAAATTAACCCCACAACAAGTCCTAACCTAAACAGGAAACTAGAAAACAACCACCGAATAATACTAACACTATTTGGGCTTTATAATTAAGTAAGTTATATCCTAATTACAATTAAAAAAATGCTGACCAATAGCACAAAATGAACAAAGTCCTTAAATAATCTTAATTATGTTAATTGGGTTATGTTTAACTTAAAGCAAGTGGACCAGGTTGCTGTAAATTTTCGAACCTTATTCTTTATGTATTAAGCATATTTCATCTTTATAAACATGTAAAAAAGTAAGTAATCTTAGCAATGTATTTGATTCATCCTAAACAGTCTCCTTTTATTACATATCCATAATTAATCCTTGCAAAACTACCTTCATTTGTTTGGTCTTTGCTTTAATCATTAGACATCAAATTCCTTAAAAAAGATCATAAGAATGGTTAGAAATAGCTACTAGTGCAAGCTGATCTCCATCACTCCCTCCCTCCTCAAAAGGATTTTTCCTCTAATCACCACTTAAGGAAATAAACCATGTGGTATTTACTTGGGAAATAGATATGTAAATTCCTTGAATTGGTATTATATAGCATTCATAAACAAGTTGAGATCAAGTTGTGTATTATCTCCACCACCACTCATATTTAAATTTGCAAAGAAGACATTAGTAACAAAGATTGGTTTTCCTTATATTTCCCTTATATGTCTATACTTGAGATTAGGTTACTTATTTGCTCATGTTTCAATCAAATTTTTCTTTTCACGATGATGTTCTCATTACTCTTTCCTGTTACCACTCAATTTCCCCTTACAAGCCCTTTAAAAAGAACTCTATTGATGGTCCTACCAAAATAGCAAGCAACAATAGGGTTTATAACTTTAATTGACAAAAATTAGGATTAACAAGAAAGAACAAAGGAAACAAAATCAACAATAAGGATGATTTGACACTAACAATAGGTTTTAAAAAATCAACAAAAAGGTAACAAGGGATGAAAAAAAACTAACAATATTTTTTAAAACTAAAAAAGGGGTTAGAATTTAGGATCTAATGACCATTTTTTAATTTGATTTTTCTTTCTTTTTTCTTTTCTTTTCTTTTCTTTTCTTTTCTTCTCTTCTTTTTTCTTTTCTTTTATTATTTTTCTTTTCTTTTATTTTTGTCCTATTTTATATTATTTTTGTTTTATGTATATATGATGTGAACTAACTCAAAAACACAATAGAAAAGAGAATGGAATAACTTTGATTAAAGAAGAATTCACAAAGTGAATGTTGAATTGAAAATAACTTGAGTATAGAAAGAATTGGATAGATAGATAATGAATGAAAAAATCACAAATGATAAGAAAGTAAATAAACAATAAAAGGAAAAGTTGCATTTGATTTCAAGAGCCAGAGCTCTGACCAAATAATGTGAACTTTAGGCTGAAAATCACCTAAAACTTGGATCATAAAGAATTAAAAAAATCTTAAGTTCGCATTCAAATATAGTATGGAAGTTGGATTTTAACCAAACCTACTGATTAGAACCAAAGACAAAAGAATTTTAATCACAAAAAGTTACCTTGATAAGTTCAAATTAACTTCTTGTCAAAGAATTAAGAGGGAATTCTCACAAAAGGTGAAGAAAACTCCTAATTTATTTTATGTATTGATGATTTAGGAATTACTTCAATAAGACAACCTTTTATAAGCATTAAATACTTAATGACTAGAATCTTAAAATAATAGAAAAATAGAGTCCTAAAGGAACATTCCTTATCAAGTGTGACAAGGATTCAACACATTAACTACTAATACTACTTTAACTAGGACTCTAAGAATCCTATTTTAGTTCATATCCTTAATGTTATAAGGAATTCTAATCAAATTAGAAATTTAAGTAATCCTAATTAGATTAGCGTAAACCCCATTCAAGTCTTGACCTAAATAGGAACTAGAACAAAATATAAAACAATATTAACATGGTTTGGACTTATACCTAATAACAATAAAACATGCTAAACAATAACACAAAAATGAACTAAAGCCCTTAAATACACCTAAATTATATGAATTAGGCTCTATTTAACTTAAAACAAGTAGAACAGTTTCTTAGACATTCTCTAAGCCTTGCTCTTCTTATATTAAGTCCATACCATTTTCATTAACATGTGGAAAAGTGATTAATCTTGGCAATGCATCTAATTCATCGTGAATAACATCAATTTTATGCATATCCATGATTAATCCTTGTAGAAATATTTTTCTTGCATTTAGTATTTTCCCGAATCATTAGACATCTAATTCTTTGCAAGGTATCATAAGAATGGATGAAAATAAGTACCAGTGCAAGCTAATATCCATCAATGATTTTGGAAAATTAGTAAAAGAAGGAAGTAGAATTCAATATTATTTATATAGAAAGCATAATTATTATTCTTAGGAATTTTTTTTTAATGAAGATAATACAGAATTAGAAGAAGCTAATGGGAATTAAATGGGTGAAACTTTAGTACTTATAGTAAAGGATTAGCTAGAAGATAAAAAAGAGCATAAGGTACCTTTATAATACAACTAGTAATCACATAAACGGTTATAAAGAAAATTTTATATAATTATGATAATACAGTGATGAAGATTAAAGTCAAATGTGTGATTTTACTAAAAAGAAAGCATGTGTTCATAATGTAAGCTTCTCTCTATTATTTACTTTTTTCACTACTAAAATATAACATTTTAAGCATTGGTCAAAATTTCGGGAATGGTTTTCAAATTTCTATGAAGGATCATACTCTTTTATGATGCTAATCTTATTTATAATGACAATGACTAGCAATAAGATATTTTTGTTAAACTTGAAAGCTAAGAATGCCATATGTTTGAGTATTGACGTCAATGATCCTTAAACAATATAGCATATAAAGTATAAGCAATTGATTATTAATTCACTCAAGGTTTTAGGACAAAAGAAAATAGTTAGAGTCATTTAAAGCATAGATAATTTTGAATAATTATATTACGTATAGTTGCTTGGAAAGCATTCAAAGAAAAGTTTTAAAAAATAATCATTTTCAAAATCCACCAAACCATACCAATTTATTCATAGATGTTTGTGGTTCTATCAATCCTCTGTTTTCTTGGTTAAAGCTATTACTTTATTCTCTTCATTGATGATTATAATAAAAATACGGTAAAATTGTGAAATACAAGTTTAAAGCTTTTAATGCATTTAATAATTTTAAATATCTGATTAAAAAAGAGTAGTTTTGAAAATAAATCTTTGAGAGCTAGATTTATTTCTAGATTTAAGAGTTTTGATAAGTTCCGTAGAATTCATCATTCTTCTATAGTTTGTAGATCTCTATAAAAAGTAGAGTAGCAGAGAAAAAAACTAAATAATCATATTATATGCAACTTATTTTTCAGATTATAATTCAATGAGGAACTTGAAATGTCACTCTATAAGAAACATAGAGTGGAGTGTAGCCAATTTCATCACATTTGAGAGCATTGGTTTTATTGCACATGCATGTTTTATAATAAGAAAGTTGCAAACTTGATTATCACAGTAAGAAGTTTATTTTCTTTGGATGTGATGAAAATTGAAAAGGCTATTGAATTATAGTAGAGATGTTAAGCAAAGGAAAGAATGTTAATAGTAGAGATGATAAATTTGATGAAGAAGCATCAAATGCTTCGAACTCTTAAATGAATGGATCTTATAATTTCTTTCCATATTTTGAATATAAAGAATAACAAGGGGCTATTCAAGAATTCAAAAATGATTATTCTCTACGAATTTCACCACTTCATCATGTTAAGCTTCATCATCCACATCTTCACCAACAAGTGAGAGACCTTAAGGATATCTGATAATTGATAAGTCTACATTGAGAAGCCAATGAGATTTGTGGTTAAAATGTAAGAAGATAAACTATTAAATTTAAAAAAGACGTTATATTGACCTAAACAAGTACCAAGAGTTAAAAATAATTGAATCGATAATTATTTCTAAGATAAAGGTTTTACTAAATGCTTACACAAATATGCTCTTTACAGCAAAAAGAATAAAATCTAAACATCTCAGTTGTACCTTAACATTTCTTAAAATATCTAATTAAGCATATTTCTTTATTTATAGTATTACGTTGAACCTTTTTTTAGTCAAGAGGACTTTACGATGATTAATTTTGATGACAATCAAATAATAATAATGTTAGAAACAAATGAACATTTTTGACAAGTGTGTTAAGTGTGCAGACAAAGTATAGAACACAGACGCAGAAGGAAACATAGACGCAAAGACCACATAGACGCAAAATCAAAACGCAGACACAGACCTGAAATCAAAACATAGACGTAGACGCAAAGACCACACAGACGCGAAGTCAAAATACAGATATAGACGCAAAATCAAAACACAGACGCAGACGCAAACTAGAAATCAAAACACAGACGCAGACGCAAAGACTACATAGACGTAAAATCAAAACACAGACGCAGATGTAGACGCAGACGCAAACGCAGACGCAGACCCGAAATCAAAACACAGACGCAGACGTAAAGTCAACATAGACGTAAAATCAAAGCACAGACGCAAACACAAAGTCAACATAGACGCAAAGGCAACACAGACGCAAAGAAGACATAGACGATACCATAAAAATACATTAGCACGTCAGAAAAGTTATTTAGTTAGAGTTAGTTACAGAACTCAACTAAATGACAGTTATCAAGAATCA
>JAOQML010000007.1:1183921-1204020 GCA_027568935.1 Erythroxylum urbanii | reverse complement strand
AGTGGGATCTTTGGGACAAATTTCTTACACAAGCCACATCTCAATACATCAGGTCCGATACATGATTGATGAAAAATTTCAGATACAAAAGGCTTAAAGAGGTTTAGCATGGAGCAGTCCAAGAGAGGGTTTCTTCCCATGACTTATAGGATAAACATTTCGAAATCTATGTGTCCTAAGACACAAGATGAGAGGACTAGTATGAGTTTGATCTTGTATGTTTTGGCTATAGGATCAATCATGTATCTATGTTATGTACAAGATCAGATATGTCTTATGCTCTATGTGTTACAAGCAGATATCAATCAGATCTTGATGAATGCACTGGATGACTGTCAAGAATATCCTAAAGTACTTGAGAAGGACGAAAGATGTATTCTTAGTATATGGAGATGGAGATCTCGTAATAAGTAGACATACAGATGCTAATTTTCAATCTGAACAGGATGACTCCAAATTCCAGTCAGGTTATATTTTCACACCGAATAGTGGAGTAGTTAGTTGGAAGAGCTCCAAACAAGAAACTACTACAGATTCAACAATCGAGTCAAAGTACATTGTAGCTATGGAAGCAGGAAAAGAAGCTATTTTGATCAAGAAGTTTGTTATAAAACTTGGAGTGGTTTCGAGCATTGTAGACCTAATACTATTATATTGTGATAACAATGTGGCAATTGCTCAAGCCAAGGAACCAAGATCTCATCAGAAGTCTAAACACGTACTCAGGAGATATCACCTGATCAGGGAGATCATTGATAGAGGTTATGTGAAGATAGAGAGAGTGCCCACAGATTAGAACATTATTGCTCCTTTGACTAAGCCACTTCCTTAAATGAGATTTGATTCTAGTGTACTCACCTGTGGTATTAGATACAAAGGCGATCGACTTTAGTGCAAGTGGGAGATTATTAGACTAGTGCTCTAAAGGCAATCACCTTTAACACCTTGTATAAACTTTATTTTAATTAATAAAGAAAAAGGCAATTTTCATTAATTTGATGTTCATTTATTTATAAATTGATGTCGTTCTTAAATCTAATTAATGAATTCCATGATACAAAACATAGCATAAAGGAAATCATTATGAGATCATGATAATGAGATTCCTATCATGTGCAATTATATTAGTATCTAAATTATCCCTAGTCATAGGATTAATGAGACAGGACATTTGTTAATCCGGATAGACTAGCACATGTTACACTCCTTGATTTGATCAAGTAGTTGATCTCATAAACTATAAACATAAGATGTTTATAGTTAACATGTGGAGGCTTACTAAGAGTAGTAAGTACATCGGATGACCCACAATGAAATTGTCATATGGATGATCTATCAAATGTCAGTGGTTAATCTCATCATAGCAATGTTGCAAACATCCTTAGACTTGAGGTACTCAAGGATATCTTGGATACTAATCATGTGCTTTGACACCATTCCTTGTTGCCTCAAGATGAGGTCGCTCATAGGATGGTGATTGGATACAGCTATTGGTATTCGAATGTAATTAGGTAGCCAATAAAAGATTCACTACTCCTGATAAAAGGAGATGCTACCCACGGCCTCTTATTGAGGTCATTACTTAGGAGTCTCTGGCTGGAGCAATTATGTGTCATGAAGAAAGTCTTCAATGACACATAGAGGACAAGAACTAAAATCACTTAGATTAGATCTGACATAGTCAGTTTAGTAGGAGTTGACACATAGCCCATACTCTAAACCAAGTGGGGGTATAGGATGTTGAAGGGACCAATTGCACGGTAATTGACTATAGAAAGGTTCATAAGTCGAACAATTAACTATCGAAGAGCTCGAGCGTTTATCCACTTACATTCCAATGAATTGGCATCATGAAATTTCATAATTTGCTCGAATTAAGAGTTAATTTAAGTGACCAAAATTACTGGGAACCTAAGGGTCATATGCATAAAAGATCAGATAAAAAATAAAGTGTGTATGGCTGTCATTTATGCAAGCCACGATCATGGCTTATAGTCTACGATCATGACCAACTTAATGACAGGTCGTATATAAGTGAGTTCTTCACTTATGTACAAATGAATTTTACCAAGAGACTAAGGGTCTAGAAGAGTTCTGGAAGTTGAGAGTGTATAGACAAATTTTAGACATAAAACACACTCAATAAAGAGACTAAGGTCTAAAAGAGTTCTGGAAGTTGAGAGGAGTGATCTTGAGATTTATTCATGCAATGTTAAGTAATTGTTGCATGAGATTAATTGCATGAAACTTGGTCTTGATCTAACTCTCACTAAATCATCTACTTGAACTCATCTTGTTTGGTGCTCTAACCAGCCTTACACACTAATTTTTCTTCATCTTTGCGTGCTCTCTAGAGGCCAAAGAAGGTGTTTGATGTTTGCTATAACCTAAACAAGGACAAGATTCAAGAAAGGAGGAGTATTTGCAAGGTACATATGTCATAATTTTATGTTCTTATAATATATTTATACATGCACATAGATTTTGGATTTTCTGGGGACGTCATGGGGTTGGAATTTTGATTCTGACACTTCCGCTGCTTTGTTATGTATGTGACGCATGGATCTATGGCTCCCTAACATTGTTGAATAGGAATATCAAATTTTAGACTAAAATGGGTGTCAAAAACAACCTGTTAGGTAAATGAAGTACACAAAAACATTAAACTCGTTTAGTAGAAAAGGTTACTCACAACAATAAAGTACTATTTTGATTGAAAATGTTTGGAAGATCAAAAGAGTATGTCCCGCTATGTATTTAATTTCTAATTTAGTGCCATATGCTAGAGCTTAAAGAAATAAGCAATAATATTATAGTCCATATCTTAAGTAGAATATGCAACAAAAAGAGATAAGCAATAATATCATTTTCCATAATTTAAGTAAAATATGCAACAACAGTTCCATCAACTTGTCAACTGGTTTGATCGAGATGAACACTTGAAAAAATCAATTAAAAACCAAAAAGATATAATTAAAATTTTTCAAAAAATAAAGCAATAATTTCAATACAAAAAATTTATCTTGTCGTAAAAGAGACAAGTAAGTTGACATAAGTGTGCACTTAATTTAAGATCTTTGTGTCACAATAAATAGTCACTTTAGAATATTACATTACAGATGTACAAAGTAGCAAACATTCTAATAAAATCCCTTCTTAAAAACAAGTTTATTTATTTCAACGATCAATTTGGAGTGTGTAATTTTGAATTAAGAGACATGAAAAATAAAAATTAGAACCTCATCTAAAGTAAACAAAAGGAATTAAATGAAATTTGATTACAATTTTAAAATACTCAATATACTTAAGACCAAGATATAAAACTAAATTTACATAAAATATAGATTTAAAATCCAGTTCTAAAAAAAAGTCCTAACTATCCATAAATTCCACAAAACAAATCAAATTTCCCAACTAAAAAGAAATTTTTTAATACTAAAACAAAATGTTGTAAGAAAACACTTTGATATAAATAATTAAAAAAAGTTAAAGTTGTCCAACTAGAATGGAAATTGCTTTGAATACTAAAATATAAAATGTTATAAGAAAAAAATTGATACAGTAAGTAAACAATTAAGTTTCAATAATCTCTTCCCCTTTAGTTTATGATTATTGTATACATTTGTATCTTTAAGGAGTATATAGTCATAAAGGTATGAAGAGAATAAAAAAAGTATGGAACAGGAAAAATAAGTTTAAGCTTAGGTCGAGCGGAATAAATGGATAGAACCTTACAGCTCCAATTATAGGGAAATAAACAAGCTACAAGCTTCCATTTTTAATTCTAATTTGAATGATTTTCTAATCTAATTAGGTGTTAAAAATCTATTAGCACGTGATGCGAAATTCCATTTTGTTCGGCCTTGAAACAATTCATTACATTAATATTTATCCAATCCAATTTTTTTTACCTATATTCACTAGGCTAGTCTATACTTGACTCGTCAGGTAAATCCACTTTCTCCTTCATGAATGAGCTAATATGAATTAAAAAAATCATTTCTTATAGGTAAATGCTCAATACCCAAGTTGGCCTTATAGATTAACACAAATTCAATGTTATTATTATTTGATTTGGGCATTCCTTTCCCCAGTTCAAAAGAGGTCTCCTCTTCTTCTTTTATAAATTTAACATTAACATAAATTTATATTAATGTTAATTTTTTTATAAAAAAGAGCTCAGTACGCATTATCTTTTCTTTTATTTTCATTTTTTCTTTAAAGAGAGACAATGCACTTTGGATTTTCCTTTAGTATGTTTTACATGTGTTAGTTATATTTTTAGGGACTTCATTTAGTGTTTATAGGAAATCGTTAAATTCTATGGACAAGTAATATCTCGTGTTTTATTGAAAAGTTTGATGAAAGGTTTGTTAGAGTATTTAACTTCTACAAGTGCTGTTTGTGTACTTCATTATGTTTTCAACATTTAGCTGGTTATCTTCTCCTTTCTTCCTCTTCTCTCTCTCTCTCTCAACATTCTCTAAGTAAGCTTCTTCTTGTCTTATCTTTTCTACAAGTTTGTTATTATGTATGTAACTTAAGCTCTTATATTACGTGTTCAATATACAAAAGCTTTTCCTGAGTTTTGGTCTATAGGATCAGGTGTATTGAGAACAAGAGAATTAGTTCAAGTCTAGCGTTGGACTTGAGCTTTGTTGTTTTTGATCATAATAAATAACAAGTTGCTAAGGAGAAGGTTGTTTTTAGCATTGCTTAAAAGGAATGACCTTTTCTTTTTGTCCCTAGGATTTGTATGTTAAAGTTCCATTCAATTTTGGATAAGTTCATTCCTCCCCTGAGAATTTATGGGATTTGATTACCAAAAGAAATTAAATAAACATAATGAATTTAATGCTAAATTGACTTTTTAAAATAAAAATTTTAACATTAATACATCACAGAATGTCAACGTGGCAACAAGTTCCCGATGGTGAAAATGAGCTATACTGGGAGGAATATGACAAAATTCTCCCTAATGAAGATCAAATCGATATATAACAAATCTCCTCATCAAACACTAATCACCCTTTGGCAATTACCTCTCTTTCTTTATTATCTGCATATCATTTTTTGTTAGGAAGCTATCAGATGAACGTTTGATTATAAATACTATGTGTTGTGTAAAGCTTCCTTAAATCTTCAAGAAAAAATAAAAGAAAATAGAGGAGGTGGCAATGTCCCGATAGTTAGTACATGATTAAGGAAATAGGTTGTTTTGGAACAATCGTCAATTCCAAAAACTATATTTGTTCAATTAAGTATGCATGTGTTCAAATTTAGGTTCCTTATATCGTTTGACTTAATTAGCTATTTAAGTTCTATACTTTTTGTTTTTTAGGTGGTTCATCTAATTCAGTGATCCATATTGCATCTAAGGATCCATTCACTATATCTTCTGCTAATTTAGCTAAAGCCAAGAAGTTGTTAGAAGAGGGTGTTAATAAACCACACCTGAGAGGAGATCTTTGATTGTTTCAATCGATGTCTTCAAACGTGTAAGGACCTTATTGGGAGTTTAAACATAAGGAACTCTTTTACCTTTTCTACTGAGTCTCATGTCATTTGGAATCTAGAAAAATAATTATTTTTTCCTTTTCGATGGAATAAACGTGAAACTTTATTTGTTGTTTTGTTTGTAAGAATTGTTAAACTTCTAATTAAAATACTGTATTACTTAACATATATCATTATATTATATTGCTTATAATATTTCAATATTTATATGTATTATTATTTTGTTGTTAATAAATATTAATGATTAAGAATAGTAATCAACTTAAATTTATTATATTTTGATCTTATTAATATTAAAATTTTAGGGATGTTTATCTTTTTATATCCAAAACATATTTATTTTTCAAAATTTAAATTACCTATCATGTGTTTTTCAACAATATGTTTAAAACTTTTGAAAGATTTTACAATTTTTAGACGTTTCATTCTATTTTAATATAGTATCTGTAAAGACGGAGGTGTCCTATGTTCAATAAGCATCATTAAAGAATCATTTTTGTATAAATCCATATATTTAAACATATTTATATAGTTTGAATGCATAGATATTTAAACAAATTTATAAAAAAGGAAAAAGAAAAATCATATAAATGTCAATTATAATTAACCTTAGGATTATTAAGCACACTTAACATTAAAATTATCTTTTTAACATTATTAATTTTAAGAATACTACTACACACAAAAATTTCTCAAAATTTTCCTAAGAAATCTATAACATTTAAAATCTTTAATATCGACTTTTAGTGATGATTTTGAATTTTCGTTACCAAAAAGCCAACTTTTTGCAATGATAAGCTCTACATTTGGCAACAAAATATCTACACCATCACATAAGGCCCGTCACTAAAGGCTAAAGACATGCCTTTAGCAACAATAATCTAAAATATTGTGAAAATCTTGACTTTTGACAACGAATTTGAAAATCGTCACCAAAAGTTAACTTTTAACATCGATTTTCAATTCGTTGCTAAAAAATCCCTAGCTAAAAATCAATTTTGTTGTAATGATAGCTAATTCAACAACTTTTAAAGAAGCTGCAAATCTAGAATAATGGCGTAATGCTATAAAAAATAAATTGCTACGTATTGAAAGAAATGAAACATAGTATTTGACAGATTTGTCAAATATGAATATCAAATTTTGGACTAAAATGGTGTCCAAAACAACGTGTTAGGCAAATGAAGAATACAAAAACACTAAGCTCATTTAGTGGAAAGGGTTACTCACAACAATAAGGTATTGTTGTAATTGTGCCAGATGTCTGGAAGATCGGACGAGTTTGTCACGGTATTATAGGGCCATAGACGCTTATTATAGGGGAAAAAAATTATAATGGCATCTTAGTTTCCCTAAGAAAAGTTTCGATCTATGTACCTTTATTCAGACTCAAGCAACCAAATCTAGCATCAATATTCCAAAGAAGTTGACAACGAAGAGTAGCCTAATAGCTTCAGCTCTTCACTTAAGACTCTCTTTTAAAAGGAGGTCTTGAGTTTGAGTCACGCCAAAAGAGAAGAAATAGGAATTTGTCCTATTGATGATCTTCTAGCTCCCTGGGCACAGCTCCTTGATCGGATCAATTACGAACGTCTCGCTTCCAGCGGCAGTGTGGGAATTGAAGCTATTAGGGAACCTGAGGCTGCTGGAAACTTGATGTTGAGTAGGGTGCCAGCGATCAATCAACAGTTGACCAATTAAGTATGTGACGACTCTTTGTGCGCAGAAGTGTACAGGCTATATAGGAACCTGAGGAGTCTTGGGGTTCCAGATTTATACCCTCTAAGGTTCTTGGGGTGGAGTTTTAGAGGTTTAAGATTAGTCCGATTAAACTGGGATACCTAATATAATTAAAAAAAAAATTCCAAAGAAGAAAGGGGTGGGATATGAATATACGTATAATCAAATATGTTATGATGATGTATGGCAAGGTTCTACACTAGTTATTATAACGATGGGACTTTTCTGTCAAGCAACTGATATTTTCTTTGCACCATTTGAGAGCTTTTGCAAGGGGACACTCGGACCCATTTCTTTTCAACTTGTTCTTTTTTATATTTTATTGCATTAGCTATCTTGTAGGTCAAGGCATATCATTTTCGCTACTGAGATCACTGATTTGGACTGAAGACAACAGCCAACAGCTGCAGAAGGATAAGAATTCTCTATCTTGTCTGCTCTCTCTCTCTCTTTCTTGCTTTTGTTTATCTTAAGAGGTTAACTAATTAGGCTTGCAATTACTCTAAACACGTACCAACTGAAGTTACATGATTCTTAATCAGTTGCCTTAATGGGAAAGGCAACGTTAATCCACCATTCAATTTTTCAATCGCGTTTGTTATCCCTACCAACTTGGTTTTTTAGTGCTTACAAGAGCAAACTAGCAATTATATATTCAATAACAATTATCATCTGAATGAATCATACATTCATTTGAGATTGGATCCTCTAATGGGTGGTAGCAATTTAGATATATATATTGGATCGTATTCGTTTAAAGTATCTTAACAACAATAAATGGTAATTAGGTACATGTAAAGGGGTCAGAGGACTACAAGACAGGTTGAACTTCCCATGTGCATTAGATTGATATTAGCTAACAGGCTACCATGGTAACAACAGAATAAAGTCTGACAAAAATTAAAAGAAAGGCAAAATTTAAGACTTACTTGTGGTCAGAGTCAACGAAGGCTCTCAGCCAAGTTTCTCATGTAAGGTGCTAATTACGATAACTATACACACAAGGAGTAAAGTGTGAGCACATGCAATATGGTCCCCATTTGATCACGTGAATAGATGCGTACTTATGTCAGTACCCATCTGCCCAACTTCAATTACTAAGTACCACCAGTTCTTAAAGCAACTGCTTCACCGGTTTAGTTACGTGATCCCGTTTTCTCTTTTCCTACATAAGCCTATGGTAGTCAACCTCTTCACACCACGGTGGATTATCCCCATCGAATGTAGTTTATAGGTTTACTAATGATGTGGTATATGCTTAACTCTCAAGAGGAGTACTTGGATATCTAATTCCTATAATGATTCTCACCTTAGATGATTATGTCTTGACTGCACCTTTTTAATCTATACGAGAACTGTGTCTGAAATCCAAGAGTAGGAGAAGCAGTTTGCAAGATCGGCTATTATGTAATGTTGATTTGCCCTAGTTTCCACAATCTTTACTCATGTAAAGGCACAATCTGATTTTTAAGTGGTATTTAATGTAGCTTAATATGAGCATTAAGGATGGTACAGGTACTTACTGCATAGGCGTAAGGGTTAAGACTGACATTTGGAGACAAAAATCCAACCTATCTTATGTGTGTCTTACAACTCACTCACACCAAATGAACATCCAGAGCCAATCATATAACAACAATCCGCTAAAAAAGATCCAACCTATCTTTACAACTCACACCAAATAAAAATCCAGAGCCAATCATATAACAGCAATCCCCTAAAAACCCCTATTTTTAGACAAGAAAAGAAAAAACACCTGTTACACAACTCACCCTGCTTTATAATCCCCCTCCCCTCCCGTGTCCTTTTTATACTCCCATCCACTTCCCTCAATTTGACCTCAACCTTTCTTGGATCTAAATCTCCCTTCCCTTCATTTTCCCGAGAAGCTAAAAGAAACCCAGATACCAAAACCCGAAAAAGGCTTAAACTTTACATCCAAAATGAGAGAAATCCTCCATATCCAAGGTGGGCAATGCGGGAACCAGATCGGGGCCAAGTTCTGGGAGGTGATATGTGACGAGCATGGCATTGACCATACCGGAAAGTACAGTGGTGATTCAGATCTGCAGCTTGAGCGCATCAATGTCTATTACAATGAGGCCAGTGGTGGTAGATATGTTCCTCGTGCTGTTCTCATGGATCTCGAACCCGGTACTATGGATTCGGTCAGATCCGGTCCGTTTGGGCAAATTTTTAGGCCGGACAACTTTGTGTTCGGTCAGTCTGGAGCTGGTAATAACTGGGCTAAAGGTCATTACACTGAAGGAGCTGAGTTGATCGATTCTGTTCTTGATGTCGTCAGGAAGGAGGCTGAAAACTGTGATTGCTTGCAGGGTAATGATGATTTTATTCTTTTATTCTTTTTTGTTCTATTATTGCTTCCACTTGTTAGATCTTCGTGTATTAGCTGTAGTTATTCTTTGCCTGGTTTTGTTAGTGGTTTTATCTTTGTATATTGTGGGAATAGTTTAATGGTTGACATGTCGGATTGTTTCAATATTCAGTTTTGCATTCATTTTAGCAGATTCTGGATTATTTTTCCCCTTTAAATGGTATCTTATATGGAAAGGAAATGGTTTTAATGATAGTCATGGCAAATAATATTGCTTACTGGACTTTTTAATTTCTGGATGATAATTTTGTATTCAGATTAATAAGATCGTGATTTTGATTTTACTGCAGAAATGAGTTTTACGTATTAATACTGGGACGGACTCTGGTTCGAGATTAGATGGGATTAACGATGTCATATTTTTCCTTCCTTTCTTTTTCAAAATAGTACCTGTATTACTTTGCTAGGAATTTCATACGTTGCCTTCTATGATTTTCTGTAAATGGCATTGGTGTTTCGGGATTCAAGTGTAACTCCTTTGTACAATTTCATTTACAGGATTCCAAGTTTGCCATTCATTGGGTGGAGGAACGGGTTCGGGCATGGGAACTCTCCTTATTTCTAAGATCAGGGAGGAGTACCCTGATCGTATGATGTTGACGTTCTCAGTGTTTCCTTCTCCTAAGGTGTCTGATACAGTAGTAGAGCCTTACAATGCTACTCTTTCTGTTCATCAACTTGTAGAGAATGCAGATGAGTGCATGGTTTTGGACAATGAGGCTTTGTACGACATTTGCTTCCGTACTCTCAAGCTTGCTACTCCCACTTGTAAGGGTTTTAATAATGCTTGACTTTATTTAATCACGAAGCTAAAATTAAAATGTTTTACTTTTTACCTGTTTCTCCTTGAAATCCTAATTTAGCACCTGAAGGTCTTATTTAAGAATTTGAATAGGCAGTGGTTTTGACTGGATATCATTGTTTAATTCCTGCTTGGTATCCTTTTATGCGGCTCAGATATTTGTGGCTGCTTGTTCACTAATCATTTACATTGCCGAATGATGTGGAATGGTGTACTTTTGAATGTTGCTCTTTATGGTTGCTATTCTCATGATCTTTTCCTTCTCTCTCCCCCTCTGTTTATTTATTAGCACATACAAACCCGGGCATATACTTTACGCTATTGTCTGCTTATCCCCACACACAGTTGATGTTCTTGTCGAATGTCCCAATTCAAACATATCATTTATCTTGCGTCCAGATTTCTGACTGTGGTACTTGTTAAACATGTACTATGTTTGCAGATGCAAATTTAATATAATGTACTTACTCTAGCACCTGTATATTTAGAATAATATTTGATGTAACCATTGTGGCCTCTGTTCCCAGTTGGTGATCTTAACCACCTCATTTCTGCTACCATGAGTGGTGTGACATGCTGCCTCCGATTCCCTGGACAACTTAATTCTGACCTCCGCAAGCTTGCAGTTAACCTCATTCCATTCCCTCGCCTCCACTTCTTCATGGTTGGTTTTGCACCCTTGACATCAAGAGGATCACAACAGTACCGTGCATTGACTGTGCCTGAACTGACCCAGCAAATGTGGGATGCTAAGAATATGATGTGTGCTGCTGATCCACGCCATGGTCGCTACTTAACTGCCTCTGCCATGTTCCGTGGTAAAATGAGCACAAAAGAAGTCGATGAACAAATGATCAATGTCCAGAACAAGAACTCTTCATATTTTGTTGAGTGGATTCCAAACAATGTCAAATCTAGTGTTTGTGACATTCCACCCAAGGGTCTGAAAATGGCATCCACTTTCATTGGGAACTCAACTTCAATCCAAGAAATGTTCAGGCGTGTAAGTGAGCAATTCACAGCCATGTTCAGGCGCAAGGCTTTCTTGCACTGGTACACTGGTGAGGGTATGGATGAGATGGAATTTACGGAGGCCGAGAGTAATATGAATGACTTGGTGGCAGAGTATCAGCAGTACCAGGATGCCACTGCTGATGATGATGAGGAATACGAGGAAGAATTGGAAGAGGAACCTTGAAATTTTCTGTCATGAAGTTTGTATTCTCTTTCAGTGAGTGTTTTATGTTTCTGTTATCGAGGGGTCGAAGTGGATTGGCTCTGGGTGCTTGTATTAGGGTAGGTTATTTGTGGCTGCTTTTATTCTTGAACTTGAAATTATGATGCATGTACTTGGTAGATGATGGATATATGATATGAAAGTTAAAAGGAACCATTTTGTCAGCATCTTAAGGAAAGAAAACGAAAAGCATTATGGGAGACAACCTAGGATTTGCATAATGCTTGCAATCTTTTCACTTGATTATTACCTAAAAAGAGGGAACTCCCACCCTTTATTTACTGCTAAGTTAACAAGTTTGTCTGCATTGGGTTCCGACCAAAAAAAGTGTTGCCAAGTTGCAATAATGTTCTTGTCTATGTCTAAAGGTTGGTAATTATTTGCAGCGTCCCTGGTGCTTTAAGATGATCTGAATGGGTGAGCTTTCATTTTTGCCTTTTCTAATCTTGCCAAGAGCACAAAATTTAGCAAGATAGCCTCCAAAAGTACAAAATGCCAACCTAACCTATTTGGATCGATTACACCTGACTAGGTTTCTGGATTAATTAATTTCTTGAACCCCTACGTTAAACATGATCGTAGTCTTTTCCAAGATCTTCTACGTTGGAGTCCTAGTTCTAGGTCCAAGGCCATCGGGATCCGTTGCCTGAAAGCCTAGTCGTGGGTCACGCATCCACGCGGGTGCTGTATAAGGTGAAGTAGTACCGAGACGTGAAGGCCTTTGTAAAACTACACCTCCGGCTGTTACTATGCTATAAATTATTCTCAATTTCCTTATGCTTTGGATTATTTTTGTCCAAGACAACTTCACATCCAAACATGTTCTAGTTTGTAGGATGATTCCTAAAAGAGACCCAAGACAAACAATAACAAAAGACTATTATACAAGTACACACTACCGTATCAAATAATATAATGATAAATTATGTATCTTTTGTATGATAAATACATTTTTTTTCCTAAACTAGACAGAATATGATATTTTAAAGCTTTATATTGTTCTATTAAACAATAAAAAGAAAGTTAACCGTGTTTTTTGTTTTAATTTTTCATTCTATAACAAGATGAACATAGAAGAATTAAGAAAAATAAGTTTTTAAAAATAATTACATCATTTACCACTTTATTTTTCTATCTTAGATTCTCCTTTTCTTCCCTTTTATCACTCAAAGTCTATTTCAATTCAACATTTTGAAAGTGTTTAAAAATTAGAAATAATGTTAATGGGTGACTAATTATTTAAGGAAAGTTTAGATTCCTGCCAAGTCAAGAGGATGAGAATTCTCTTATTGTATTGCCCTCTGTGGAGGTTTTAAAGGTTAAAACTCTTAGGTGGAACACTATAATGGTGGGATACTTCATAAATAAAAGATTTCGTTTTTTTCTATCCATAAATGGGCTAAGACTACTTGGAAATAAGCTTGGCTTTAAAATTACATTGATTAGTAAGGATGGCTTCTTCCTCTTCAAGTTCATAAGTGAGACAAAAATGTAAAAGATACTAGAAATGAGACCTTGACATACTCGGAATAAGTCGTTCTTGATCAAAAGATGGAAGCTAGGGATGAGTTTGGATAAGAGTAACATAAAAAGCATTCCCCTATAAGTTAACCTTCATAATATCTCTCTTAAATATTGGTCTAGAATTGGTTTGAGTTGTTTAGTTAGTTCTTTGAGAAAACATATCTGTTTGGCATGATTTATTTGGAGGAAGGAATTAAGAGAAAGTTGCCAGATTCACTCAAGATAAAGAGGTTATATGAAGATGAAGGCTTGATGGAGTCAGAAATCAAGCTATCCCCCTGCCTATGCTCTCTTTTAGCTTTGATTAGCCTTATAGGTTCTCCATTCACCAAAATAGCAAGGGATTTTGTAGTTAAACATTCTTCTATCCATGTCCTAAACAAAAAAGGGTAACATGTTACCTTTAAGATGCTAAACATGAAACTCCAATTGACTGAGTCATATGCCTTTTCCAAATCTATCTTTATTGTGCAATTCTTCACTTTTGACTTACCATTATATCCTCTAAGAATCTCTTGATAAAGAAAAATGTTTGTGCCTATTGTTCTCCCTCCTATGAATGCATTCTGGGCTAGATTTACGATGTTTCCCATACTCCTCTCCAATCTACTTGCAAGTATTTTAGTAATGGATTTGTAAAGTATACTGCAACAAGCAATTGGCCTTAAATGTTTAAACTTGAATGCATTGGGTTGTTTGGGGACTAGACTCACAAATTTTTTATTCCATTCTTTCACTATAGTACCTTTTTTGAAAAACTCCTTAATAACTTCTATGACTTCCTCACCCAATATATCCAAGTTCCTCTAAAAGAATCTCCCATTATAAACATCTGGGTCTGGGGTTTTGTCAGGATTTAAAGAAAATAGGGCTTCTTTGATCTCTTCCCCTGATATTTCTTTGATTGTTTCTACCTTATCCTCTTTTGAAATCTACCTTATTCTCCTTAATATATCATCCAAAATAATCTTTACTTCCTAAACTACGCCATATTGCTTATTGAAGTATTCAAAAGTAAGCCTCTTCTTGCTCTCCTGGTCTTGGTGATTATGAACTAAATCATCTTCCAAGCATTGAATCTAGCTTTTGTTCCTCCTTGCTCTGATTGAGTTCATTAAGTAGTTTGTGCACCTCTCCCCTTCTTTTAGCCAAATCATCCTTGGTTTTTGTTTTAGCAATTTGTATGTGTCTTCTAAGGCCTCATTGTACTTGTTGATTAATATTTCTTCTTCTTTTCTTAGTAATAAGTCCTCAGGTCTGTATGGTACTCTCCTCTGGCATCTCTGTAATACATCTAGTTCTTTTGTAATTGCCTAATGCTCTGGTATTCTATTCTCCTTGTTGAGATCTTTTAGTCTTGCTTTTACTGTTTTTAGTTTCATGCTTAGTTTATACCCCTTTGTTCCTGCTAACTTTATGCTCATTCTGCAACACCCTACTCCTGCAAGACATTTACCCGACATCCTAAGGGATATCCAAGTCCGTGCCCCACTAGAGTGGCATGCTAGAGCACTCAATCATTCAAAATTTAGTATAATTTTTTTAAAAATCACAACATAGTATGCGGAAATCAATAAGCACATCGGGTCCACTTTAATTTATAAACATTTTCAATCATAGCAATACAAACATCAGAATTTCAATAGCCATTTGGACCCATTACAAATACAAAACATTTCCATTTCCAAAAGTTATTACATACCGTAATATGCAATTGCAAATGATACAAAAATTTGTAAAATATACAATTCAGTACAAAAATAAAGAAATACAATGCAGACGCGAACTGATCCCGACCTCTATCTCTTACTTGCATGTCATAGGTATACTCCCATTTGTCTAACGGGATACTCTTTAAGCCTAAAAAATAATGGCAAATTTTGGGTGAGTTTTGCGAACTCAATGAGGTAACCATCATCGATGGTTCACTCAATTCAAGCAATACACCATTTCACATAACATGAAATCCAAAATTTTGTATAATAGATCATGTATCACACTTTTACTCCTGTATAGAAAATTTCAACATTTCAATCAATCAAACATACTTGATATAAATGCATATGAATTGCTCATGAGACACTTTCCATTTATTATGTTATTATGACCGAGTGCCTGAACTATCTCATATCCATTTTGGATATCGGGCTCATTAATAACTATCCCTTATCCACTTGGGAGATACATGGCTCATTATACATAGTAAGTCTTAGGCTCTTAATCACTGTTTGAGTTCGAGGCTCTTTTCACTCGTTGAGCTTTAAGCTCTGATCGGTGGCTATTCTGGTCACAACTGTCATTATCTGATTGTGCATTCATGAACGAAATGCATGTACCACAATCACTCACATTACAAAACACTTAGGTCTTTACATTCACATTCAAACAGTACTTCAATATACATTCCACATTTACAATCATCAGACCTTCTGTCCGGAATCAACAATTAAACGCATTCATTTCACATTCATTTATCATTCAAAGAATAATTTAAGCAAACAATAATTGAGAGAAACCGTCTAGGTTACTCACAAGTTACTCCCGAAGCTAATGTTTAGAAGTTCCGGCATCATCTGGAGGTTGATGTTCTAGTTGCTTCTCTATATCAAACAACATACACATATATCACAATGTGCACAATTATAATTATTCAATAATGAACATGGATTAAATGAATTATGTACAATGCATGTTCATAATAATCTTGGGTATTTATCCATCAATTTCATCACAAAATCAATCTCATATCAAAACTTATCTAAGTATAATTTACACTTAGTTTTATGCCTCACTAAAACCATTAAAATCTCTATTCCTTTCTCTTTGACTCACTTCAGATTTTTCCAAGTCACACTTTCGGGCCTACTGTTCACATTCAATTAGAAAGCAAAACTGATGTAATTTGGTCATACTATCTTCTAGGAAAGTGTTCCTTTATGTCCGATCTTTCCATTGACACTAAAATCACTCAATTTGGTTCAGTAATTTGGAAGATATACTTCCAACATTATCGGGTTGTTCACATTCAAAAATAGTGTACTATGAACAACCTCCATCTAGAAATTCAATATCTTAGAAAAAGAATCAAAATTCGACTTCTTGAGACAATTTGTAGGCCTCTATCTCTAGTTTACTCTAAATAAAAGCTTCATCTTATTTGGAATCCTACAGATCAAGATATCATCAAAATACTAGAACATGATTAGTAAAATATCCAGTTCATGCTCTTCCAACTGATACCCTTACTTTGATTCGATCATTCTCTTTCGAGTCAAAACCAAAAGCAATAAATTTTTATGGAGAGACAGAAGAATGTGTTATGAATCCAATGCTTTAAAATCAGGTCATTTAGAGGTCAGATAACAAAGTTATGGCCAAAATAGTGAAATATGTTCCACTTTTGGGGGAGAGGGGGTAAGGTGGGGAAGGACCTGTCGGTTGCGTACGCGCACGTGCCCGCGATGTCGCGATCGTGACTTCTCCCTTCCTCCATTTCTTCTTCCGACCTGAAATGGTAAAAAGTTATAACTTTCACTACAAATATCGAATTAAGGTTATTCTTAGACCGTTTCAAAGAAGACTTATAGATCTACAATTTTAATGAAGACCTCGAAAACAATTTTTTGCCTCTACAAGGGTCAAAATTTCAGAATGAAGTAGCTGTCCCGAATGTCCCTCCTATGCAGCATTACTAAATTATAAAGGTCATATATCCTAACTCAAATGTCCAAAAATTACATACTTTATACCGTTAGAGAGCTAAGAGGATAAGCTACAACTTTTATGAAGACAACTTTATCAAAATCTCTATATAGCAGTACGGAAAATTCATGGAAGTTTCAGATCAAACATTCAACTCTCTAACCATCTATTCTCAGAAAATTTCCAGATGACTTCCATTTTCGAAAATCCAACACTTCAAGTTTTTATTTCTAGTTTTTCAACTCTATTTTATTAAACTCATTCACCATAAATTCATACCACTCCAAAATATATAGGTTTAATCAAAAACCATCAAAAGCCAAAAACTCATATTCATCCTACTCCTACTCTGTTATTTTTCTGCATTTTCAACTTTCATTCTCAATCACTATTCTTCCTCTCAACTTCCATTTAAACACTCATTCCTATCTCAAACCATCATTTTACAATTGCTCTTCATCTCCAAAACCATTTCCTTGATCATCTCTAAGTTTTCATCAACTCACGTACTACACATGTATATATATATAAACTTGCACAGTAAAGAACAGAGCACATATCACCTTTCCATATCTAATTTGGTACATTAATCCTATACACCATTTTATTGCTATTTCAACTAAAAAAAACCATTTCCACAACATCAAATCACTAAAAATCCATCAAAACTAAATAACACTATAATCAAATTTTTCATCTCATCCACAATGTTCATGAATATATATATATATACATACGTAAATGCCATGATCCATGCAACTAACAATAATTCATCAAATTATTTCATGAATCCATAACTCTAAAGAATTTATTCAATACTTACTTGTTGAAAACTCCAAAAGCTTCGACTATCTCCAAGCCCTAACTCCATGCAAAGCTCACATATTTACTGTGCAAATTGACCAGCATCTGGTTTTTCTTAAGGTGGAAGAATACATAGCAATAGTGGTAGAGTTGTGGGATGAGGAAAAATGAAGAAATCCCTATGAAGTATTTTGATGAAAAACTTTGTGTGTGAAAAGGAAATTTGAAGAAAGAGGCTGGAAAAAGTCACTTAGGCTTAGCACTTGTTTTATTAACTCTCAGGTTCATATAATTTACTTTTACAAGGTTATAAAAGCAACTTTCTAAATTAGTGACACTTGTCACTTTCCTTATGCCTAAGCCTAAACTAAATTTCTTCTTGACTAATTCCTTTAGTCTCATCTTTACAATCTAACTTTCTCCAATTATCATTAATTTCTATTTTTTAAGACTATAATTTTCGAAAATAAATCCTAAAACCACCAAAATTCAGAAAATTTACAATTTCACTAACCTGTAAAATTTCTAATGTAAAAACACTCATAATTCTCAAAAATATACAAATCAATCCAATTATACTCGGAATTATTCATGAATGTATGTACAATTATTTTCCTGTGCAGAAAGATTCACTATTCATGTGTATGTATATGCCATTTTATGCATGAGCATGGAAATGCATTTTTAAGCTCTCATTGATCACTCATATTTACTATTCTAGCCTCCCCATAGGTAGGATGTTACAACTCTCCCATCCCTAAATAAATTTTGTCCTCGAATTTTTTGTTTGATGAGGAAGGCATGGGTATTATTTCCTCATATGCTCCTCCATTTTTCATTTAACTGTCATCACTCAAATACTTTCTTCCACTTTGCTGTAGTCAATGGAATCACTCGGTATGTCAATCACTTATTTAATCATTTTCTTTCTCAACTAGTTACTCAATATATATATCTCAAATTACTCACCATTTTCACTTCATGTGTCGATAATAAATCTTTGTCTGATCATATTAATATTTCTTAGCATACTCACATATCACATATTATGGATTTGAAACATCCTTTTATCAGTAACACTAACTCATAATAATTTCGTATAGACCAATTCATATCGGACTTAGTTTATCCTTTTTCCTAATCTGAGCACATCTTGTACTCAATGTGGGCACACCTTGACAAGGTGATACTCTCAGAGACAATTCTTTTTTTTTTCACTTCTCATCCGTGTTAATACACTTAACTCTTACGTTTCTCTCATTACATTTCATAACTTCAATGTTGTCCCCACCAAATTCATTCGCCTTTTATGAGTCACTTTATTTCTGTTATAAATTCATTTCACCTTTTTCAATATCTCGAATCAATTCTGGTCTTCAATCATTTTATTTTGGCCCTCTTCATTTCAATGTAGGGGCGAACAACTCCTTTTTGTCATATTACGCCTTATAGAGTATTCTAATGATATCACTATGATAATGATTGTTATGCTTAAAGTCACTTAGGACTATACATTGATCTCATGTTCCTATGAACTCCAAAATATAAGCTTTAAGCATAACTCCAATGGTTAAGATTGTTACCAACTTATACATGTAATCACTTGGTTCCACATTCTTAGCCATCAAATGCCCTTTCGATGTATTCCAAAGTATGCATATTATAGGTTGTTATGCGCTTATTTAACAATCTCTTTACTCAATCATCTTTATCGGGTACACATACTTCTTATTTCAATCACAAAATATCATTCTTCAGATTCAAACTTAAAAATTCATATTCATTTTCAATTTCCTTGATAAGATTCACAATTTCGAAATCCTTAATTTGGGCTTTGTTGATTCTTTCATGCGAAACTAATCTTAAATTTCAATGCCACTAATAACACTTCATTTTGCCCATATTCAACTCAACATTTTATACTCTTCATTGCACTAGATTTGGTAACCTTAATATCTAAATTTATGCTACACCGTTATTGAATTTTCTATTCAATACATTATATTTCATCACTAGCCTTGCTAAGAAATGCTTATTTGTACAATTACAATCTTCAAGTAACATCTATTAATTGTCTCATCCTTATATTCAGTTCTTTCAAACTCTATAATTACCTCAAACTTTAATGTTCTGAATAATTCCGAAATGTTTCACTGTACATATAATGTCTCAAAGCTTTCAAGGAAGTTACTATTATAACAATTCTAAATCATATTCCGAATAATTCAACTCATGAGACTTTGATTATCTCATGTATACAAATTCATTTTATTTTGCTACATTAGATCGCATCTTAATCTTTGGTGTGAAACATCATTGTATACTACATAATCTCCAATTCCTAATGATACTATTATCATTGGTGTTATAATTCCTTA
>JAOQML010000007.1:1168582-1183821 GCA_027568935.1 Erythroxylum urbanii | reverse complement strand
ATATCGAGTGATCGAGTCAAGAGTCAAGGCATCACTCCAGTTTGCATGTTTTGTTTTTGAAGTTAGATTATGTAAAATAATGCTTTAGTGGCATTTTGAGCGGTTCTAGTTTTTGTAAACTTTGTATTTTGAATTATGATGTAAGGGGGCTTGAAATGCCCACTAAAGCATTGTAAAACTCTTATTTGTTTTAATGTTAATGAAATATACATATTATGTTTTGTTTATGATTTACAAAGTCTTTATATTGCATTTTCAAGCTTCTCATAGGGATAGAAATTGTATACTAGATTCAGGGAGAAAACTGTACTAATATAGTTAGAATTAGACAAAGTCGTCTTCTAGAAAGTTGTAGCTTATCCTCTTATCTTTCCAACGCTATAAAGTATGTAAATTTTGGGTATTGGAGTTGAGAGATATGAGCATTTTAAGTGTTGATGTTGCATAGGAGGTATGTACATGACAACTATGGTGAATGATGAGAGTTTATGTATGTGATGAGTCATTTGAGTTGAGTTTTGATATTTTAATGCACCCAAGTTGGTAATTGAATGTTTAAGGAGTGTTATTGCTTTAGAAGAATGAAAATGGGAAGGTTATGAGTGAATGTGATGTTAGAATGGATATAGGAAGCTTGGGAGAGGCTTTGGACGGGTTTGGGTCATCCCTATGTCCGTTAGACAGACTTTAGGTTTGTTAAACAGACCTTCTCAGGTTTTTGGGGACCCCTAGTAATGCCATGTCTACTTAACGGACATTATGTCCGTTAAATAGACCTCTGGTGAAAAATGGCTCCCAAGCTTGTCTATGTCCGTTAAACGGACCTTCTCGGGATAGCTACAGTAAATTTCGATTTTGATCCTTTTTGAAGCATAATCTCACTTTGCAGTCTTCATAAAAGTTGTAGATATAGAAGTCTTCTTTGAAATGGTCTAAGAATTACCTCATTCAAAGATTTCTAGAGAACGTTATGCTAATTCTCCCAAGATAGGTATAATATGATTGAGGATATAAACATTATTTAAATCTTTTGGCCATAACTTTATCGTCCGACCACCAAATGAAGTGATTCTTGAAGCAATGGTTTCGTAACACGTTCTTCTATCCCTACACAAAAAGAAAGAAATTAGTAGCTTTTGGCCCTGATATGAAAAATATTGATGGAAAGATAGCGAGGGGTCGGTTTAGAGAGCACTGGGGTATGAACATTCTTTGGCTTTTTAAGCATAACCTCTTCTTTAGAGTTCCTTTTGAGATAATTCTTGCTTCAAATTAAACTAGAGTTTTGGAGCTACAATTGTGTTGAAGAAGTTAATTATGATTTTGGTGATTGACTAGTGTGGGCACACCACTCTTGTGGGATATGGCTAATACAGGTTCATAGAGATAACTCTTAAGGTAATACGCACGCTCACGTCTTATGATGACTCCAAACGTTGGGCTTCGAAAACGGGGTCCAATAGTTGTGGTATCAAAGCGACTAGGTTTAGGTCCAAGTTGGCGACTAGGTTTAGGGATATCCTAAGCTTTGAGGTGGGTAGTTTTCAATTATGCATTGAACATGCATTATTATTATTTTTATGAACAACTTGCATTGTTTTGAATTATTTTACATGATTTGAAACTATTTTGCATGAACTAAAGATTTTCAATGATTTCCAATTAAAGGAGTGAAATGCCGCCTCAAAAAAGAACTCGAGGAACTTTGACTCGATCTGGCTCTCGTTAAGGGAGCACCGATGAATCCTATATCCCACAAGATGCGGGGACACCTTCTGCTCCAGATTCTGAGACACATAGTATGCAACATGAGTTGCCTCCACCGCCTCCTCCTATGCCTCAGGCCCCCCATGGATCCACGTTTCTTTCAAGCCTTTGCTCAGGCGTTTTCATATGCCATGGGCCAAGGGTCTCAAGTTCTGATGCAAGCTTCAGTGGAGAGGACTGGACAGTATGATAAGCTCCGCAAGTATGGAGCTGTAGATTTTAACGGTACTACCAACCCTGAAGAGGCAGAAGCATGGTTGAAAAGGACCGAGAGAGTCCTAAAACAGATGAAGTGCTCTAACGAAGAGAAGTTAGACTATGCAGTCAGCTTGCTACGGGGGGATGTGCTCCATTGGTGGGAGTCAGTGCCCCACAATCAAGACATACCACCGGTACTGACATGGAGGGAATTTTTGGAAGCTTTTAGGAGGAAATACTTCTCGATGATCTATATCCAAGAAAAGACTAGAGAATTTCTGAATCTCACACAGAGGGATATGAGTGTGATTGAGTATGAACTAAAGTTTACTCAGCTCTCTCGGTATGCAGCAAACATTATTGCTAATGAGGAGGACAAGTGCCACAAGTTTGAGGGAGGTCTCCATTTGGGGATCTAGGAGAAGGTGCTGATTCATAATTTCTATGACTACCAGCTATTGGTAGATGCGGCCCTCCAGGCGGAGAAACTAGAAAACATCAAAAATGAAGTGAGCAGGAAGAGGAAGAACTGGGAGCAGCTGTCTAGGAAAGGGGTGAGTGCTCCAATGCCTGTGAGGGGTGTGAAGAGCTCATACACACAGAGTGAGGCAAGGAGTAGTGCCTCTGCTAAGAACAAGTAAGTAAAATTAGTGTCAGTGCCAGCCTCAACAACAGGAGGCAATAGCAGGGTGAGGAGGAGTAGATACACAAATCCCCAATGTGAGCATTGTGGGAAGCAACACAAAGGAGAGTGCTTCAAGTTACTTAGAGCATGCTTCCAATGCGGGGAGAAGGGACACATGATCAAGGACTGTCCTCAGGTACCGAGGCAAAAGGGGTCGCAGGTGTATGCCCTGAGGAGAGCAGAAACAGTGGGATCCAGGCCAGTCACAGAGGTGGGCAGTTCTGGAGCAGCAAATTTGTAGGCCTATATCTCTAGTTTACTCCAAATTAAAAATTCATCTTATTTGGAATCTTACAGATCAAGATATAATCAAAATACTAGAACATGTTCAGAAAAATATCCAGTTTATGCTCTTCCAATCGATACCCTTAATTTGACTCGATCAATCTCTTTCTAGTCAAAACCAAAAGCTATAAATTTTTATAGAGAGATAGAGGAATGTGTTATGAATCCAATGCTTCAAAAATCATGTCATTTGGAGGTCAGATGACAAAGTTATGTCCAAAATAGTGAAATATGTTCCGCTTTGGGAGGAGAGGTGGGGAGGGACCTGCTAGTCGCGTGTGCACACGTGTCCTCGATGTCGCGATGTCGCAATTGCGACTTATGCGAAACAAAAATGGGCAGAGTCGCGATCGCAACTTCTCCCTTCCTCAATTTCTTCTTCCGACTTGAAATGATAAAAAGGGCATAACTTTCACTACAAATATCGAATTAAGGTCATTCTTAGACCGTTTCAAAGAAGACTTCTAGATCTACAATTTTCATGAAGACCTCAAAAATAATGTTTTGCCTTTACAAGGGTCAAAATTTCAGAATGAAGTAGTTGTCCCGAATGTCCCTCCTATGTAACATTACTAAATTATAAAGGTCATATCTCTTAACTCAAATGACTAAAAATTACATACTTTATACTGTTAGAGAGCTTAGAGGATAAGCTACAACTTTTATGAAGACAACTTTATCAAAATCTCTCTATAACAGAACAAAAAATTCATGGAAGTTTCAGATCAAAAATTCAACTCTCTAACCATCTATTCTCAGAAAATTTCCAGATGACTTCCATTTTCCAAAATCCAACACTTCAAGTTTTTATTTCTAGTTTTCTACTCCATTTTATTAAAATCATTTACTATAAATTCATACCACTCCAAAATATACAGGTTTAATCAAAAACCATCAAAAGCCAAAAATTCATATTCATCCTACTCCTACTCTGTTATTTTTCTACATTCTCAACTTTCATTCTCAGTCACTATTCTTCCTTTCAACTTCCATTTAAACACTTATTCCTATCTCAAACCATCATTTTACAATTTCTCTTCAACTCAAAAACCATTTCCTTGATCATCTCTAAGTTTTCATCAACTCACGTACATCACATGTATATATATATAAACTTGCACAGTAAAGAACAAAGCACATATCACTTTTCCATATCTAATTTTCTACATTAATCCTATACACCAATTTATAGCTATTTTAACTCAAAAAAAACCATGTCCACAACATCATATCACTAAAAATCCATCAAAACTAAATAACACTATAACCAAAATTTTCATCTCATCCACAATGTTCATGAATATATATATATATATATAGATATATATAGACACACACACACACACACATAAATGCCATGATCCATGCAACTAACAATAATTCATCAAATTATTTCATTAATCCACAAATCTAAAGAATTTATTCACTACTCACTTGTTGAAAACTCCAAAAGCTTCGACTATCTCCAAGCCCTAACTCCATGCAAAGCTCATGTATTTATTGTGCAAAATGACCAGCTTCTGGTTTTTCTTAGGGTGGAAGAATACATAGCAATGGTGGTAGAGTTGTGGGATGAGGAAAAATGAAGAAATCCCTCTGAAGGATTTTGATGAAAAAATTTGTGTGTGGAAAGGAAATTCGAAGAAAGAGGCTGGAAAAAGTCACTTAGGCTTAGCACTTGTCTTATTAACTCTCAGATTCATATAATTTACTCTTACAATGTTATAAAAGCAACTTTCTAAATTAGTGACACTTGTCTCTTTCCTTACGCCTAAGCCTAAACTAAATTTCTTCTTGACTAATTCCTTTAGTCTCATCTTTACAATCTAACTTTCTCCAATCATCATTAGTTTCTATTTTTTTAAGACTATAATTTCCAAAAATAAATCCCAAAATCACCAAAATTCAGAAATATTACAATTTCACTAACCCCGTAAAATTTCTAATGTAAAAACACTCATAATTCTAAAAAATACACAAATCAATCCAATTATACCTAGAATTGTTCATGAATGCATGTATAATTATTTTCATGTGCAGAAAGATTCACCATTCATGTGTATGTGTATGCCATTTTATGCATGAGCATAGAAATGCATTTCCAAGCTCTCATTGATCACTCATATTTACTATTCTAGCCTCTCCATAGGTAATAGGATGTTACACATTCCCCCCTTTAGGGTACTCATGAACCTTGGATTGCCCATTAAGTGATTAAAGACTCTAAAAGGTGTATATCTTTTGATGTCTAAGGAGGTTAAATTCATTACAATAATGTTGTGGTCTGAGGAACTAGGTTCCTCAAATCTTGCTAAAATTATAGGAAATTGGGCTAACTTGTCACTTATAACCATGCATTTGTCAAGTTTTTTAGTAGAAACCAACCTCCACTCTGCTTGTTTTTGCAAGTAAACATATTTCCATAATATTTGAGATTTTTCAACCCAGTACGTTTTGTTAGTTCTTGTAGTTCCTTTCCATTTTGCTTTGCCCAATTTCTACCACGCCAAGTTTCATTTGTATTGAGATTATTGTTATAGTCACCAATTACTAATCAAAGGGATGTAATTGCATTGCTGATCTTCACCAGCTCCTCCAATAGCGATTGCCTCTAAAACATATAGTTTACTACATAAATTGTTGTATCAGTTATACGTATGCTTGAATCTTTGAGTACCAATTCACAGTTTATCATTTGGTCTATACTAATCCAAATTACTATTTCTATCTTTTGAGTATTAAAACCTATTACAACTCTCCCTCCTATATGCTTGTCATGATTAGAGATGACTTTCCAGTTTTTCCTAAGAAACCATAGACAATTCTCCATCTAGTCCTTTTTTCATTTTTATTTCAAGTAAAATAACAAAATCAACCTTTTTGTTTGAGATCAACTATCTAACTACTAATTGTTTATTTAGGCTATGGAGCCCTTTAACATTCCACACTACCAACTTAATAACAACTACTTTTTACCTGACTTCCTCCTCCTTGATTTCCTATTTGTTCTACAAGCATTTCCAGTAAGGTCTCTTCTTTCTTTATTGAGCGAGTATTGTCAACTGCATTATGATATTTCTCCATCATGTTTTCCACTTGCTTAATCCCAGAGGTCTGTTCTTGTACCACTAATGGGGTGTTGTCATCTCCATTTTGATCTTCCTCTACCTCATTCATAACCTACTTTGCTTTGTCAGGAGTTCCATGTTCATTGCTTTCTTGTTCTTGACTTGTATTGCATTGATTCGTTTCCCCTTTCAATGAATTTACTCTTTCTTTCTGCTCAACCTCTTCTCCTCTATTCTTATTCTCTTCTTGGTTTTCTTTCCTCCTCTAAATCATTCTCTCCTTCTTAATCTTTGGTTTCCACATATATGAAATTCTCATAAGATTTTACTCTAGTTCCTCTTTCTCCTTTGAATTCATAATCCTCAAAAAGTCTAAAAGTTTTTTTAAAATCTCCAAATCAATACATACGTTAGCAAATCCTATCATTCTCATCATTGCAGTGTTTTCATCCATTTTTAAGGGTTTTCGTACTTTGCTTGCAATGTAGTTCATCCCTTCTACAGACTAATATTCTAATAAAATTCTATAGATATTAACCCACAGTGGGATTGTTTCTAGCCTGTTTCAATCCAGAGTTACCCTTGGATGCCATTTCTTCAGCAGAATTAGATGTATTATAACATGCCAAGGTCCTGCTTCTAGCACCATATGAGCATTTTCATGAATGTTAAACACAAAAAACTCATCTTCATTCACCATAGTGTTAACCAAACCTATATTTCTCCATGCAAAATTTGCCTATTTGTTAACAACTAGAAATGCTAGTCTTTTTTAAGAAAAAACTTACTCATTTCCTAGCTCCACTTTGGAGCACCACAAGGGGGCTTAAATGGCTTGCTTATTAGCTGTCTCCACAAACCTTAACTTCCCTAAGATTCCAAAGTAACCAACAATAAAGCTCCAAGTGGTTCTCCCCTTCGCAAGTTCCTTCAAAGAGCTTACATTGGTATCGTTTTTTGCAGTAATTTGTTTGGCTTTGGTTGGTGACATTTTTGTAATTTCAAGTTATCGGGTGGTAGGTGCTATCATTTTCAGGTTTTATAGCAAGTTGTAAGAAGGGGGGACAAATAGGATGTTTATTGGGAAAGTTGTCTTGAGAGGGGGATGTGGGGGGCAAGGCTGTTGGAGAAAGGGGGACTAAGCTGAACAAAAGAGGGGGGAAGAGTAAGTTGTTTAGGGGCGAGGCTATCTGGATGGTAGCGAGTGGAGGGTAGATTGCCACAAGTCTGTCAAGAAGGGGGAAAATGTTATCAGGATAGTGATGGCGGTTTAAAGGGAGGGGACTCTCTTAAATAGATGTCGCAATAATTAAGTGATCTATACAGGATTTATCACACTAAAGTGAGCAGGACGAATGCTCGATTGTCTCGATTAATATTGGTTTAAGAAATATTTAGTGAATGTGAAGCAACATTTTGAAAATTAGTTTTCGAATGTTATTAATAGGATAAATTCCCAATTGTGGAAACTAGTATGGTTATACTAAAATAGAGTAGACATTAATTTTAAATCATACAAAATATTATATATGAAAATGTTAGTCAAAATTATTTTAACATTCATAATATTTGACTATCATGATGCATCATCAAATGTCAATTTTGATTTATAGATACAAATTATTTAATTTTAAAATTAAAATAAATTAAAGGAGTTTAATTTGATCTAATCCTACATATGGTTTAGGGTTGTAATTTATGTTCTTGCCAACATATTTAAGAACTTAATGGTCACACACAAAAAAGATTGAAAAGAGAAAAATGTGTTTTAGTTAAGTCTGACTTGATTGTAAAGTTTGAGAAATTTTATAATTAAATATGAGTTATTTAATAAATAAGGACCAACATGAGATATTGAATCTTATTTGAGTCTAATTGATATTTAATTAGAACTAATTGTAATTATAATTAAAGTTTAACTAAAATTTAAATTTCATTTTAATTAAATTATTAAATAATCCAAACCCTATTATAAATAAGCTTAACGTTTAAAGGAGTTAGTACCGGATATCTGTCCTTTTTTACGTAGAGCTTTCTCAACACATTCGTATGGATATTGTTAAAAGAAACGAACAAAAAAAATGATAGTATGATTTACATTTATGCTTATTAGGACTTATGTACTAATCATGTTTAGAACTTCAAACATATGAAAATGAGATCATAACGAGAGAAAAAAAAGGAGCATTAACAACTAAGAGCTGTTACTTTTTCCTGAAACTTAGGTTGGAAACTATTGCTAATTTCAGGTTGTGAGGCTTTATCTAAGGAAGTGTCCGATGGCAGATATTAATCGGCAAGCATGGAAAATGTCAGCATTGGAATTGCCATGGCATGTAATATCGAACCGTACATTTTCCTTGCCCACCTCGCGCCCACGCGATTACGGATTCATAAGCAACTAAAAATAACTGTTTCCATTCTAAATTTAACCTCAAAATTTGTCCTTAAAAATCCCACTTGACCATGATTTCATAACTCATGCCAGGCCTGCACAAAAATATCAAAGAAAAAAAGTAAATAAATAAATAAAAATTCTTCCTTTCAGCCATTCTTGATTGCTCCTCAACAATGGACATGAAGAGTATTTCTTTTGGCGTCCTGGTGGCCGCTGCAGCCTCCATGAGTGCTGTATTAGCCGCCGAAGAGGCCTCGGTTTCAGTTTCAGCTCCTGCTCCTGGCCCTGGCCCTGCCAGCGTCGCATCCGCAGCTTTGCCGGTTGTTGGGTCATTGTCATTGGTTGGTGCTTCCCTTCTCTCATTTTTCGGCTATTATTTGCTGTAAGCTCAACCGACATATTTCCCACAAGTTGTAACCATGTCCCAGTAGTAGCTTTGCTGCTTGGAAATATCACGTTCATTCGAGTGTTTGCTGCAATTGATTAAAGGATATTGAAATATAAAGTTCTGTTCTTTCGATTACATGATACTATTGGAAAGGATTTGGTGTCACAAAAGCAATATTGTACACGCTTGATCGTAAGCTTCCATATTAAAGAATGTGGACATCAGTAAATAAATCAATAAAAACACAAGCCAATTAAAGTGTTATGGACATGGTCAAACACTCAAATATATTCTGTTTACAATTTCCAACAAGATATGTCTGACTGTAAAATTCTACTTCAGCCACATAATAATTCTAGCTTGATCTAGCAAGATACAACAAAACAAAGCAAAGAGTCTATTTTCGCAAATAACGCAGAAAAGAAAAAACAACGTTTAGTGGAAGCAAATTCTTAGATATAGATTGGCCGAGTGGAGTGGTGCATATACAATTGTGTAGCATGGGAAGGTACAGATGAGTGAAGGTGGTAAAATACTTGTGAATTACATTCCTCGTTCAAACACACTTGTGAATTATATTAGATCAGCTGCAATCACCGCCATTGCCATTGAATTTGTGTTGGGACAAGAGGCTTTTTGTCAACCAAATGGCTGTTTCTCTAGATGAAACTGTTTCTTCGCTAAATGGCCTTAGCACACCAGCAAGCTCATCTATTTTGTCCTGTTTAAGTAGCCGTGCACATAGCTCCAGTAATGATTCCAAGGCATCAGCTCTTTGCCCACCTGGATTCTCCCACTTACCCTTGGCTTCATCACCACCACTTAATGCACGAAGTGTTTCCAGCAACGAAATTCCACTGGCTGCATCATCTTTCATTTCCGACGCACAAGTATTCTCTTCTATCTGAGTTGCACAATTATTCTCCATATCATCTTTAAGGACAAGTTTCTCGCATCTGTCCAATGGAATGCAGCCGATATGAACAACTGTACCAACATCAGCACTTTCTGGCTTCTGTACACATACTGGCTCAACAGAAGTTTTTGTCATGGATGACGGTAAGTTGTTATCATCCTCACATGCATTTATTTTCTGCTCATGACTTTCCTTTCTCAAAGTGTCATGTCTCTCTATACATTCAAGAGGTTGCTGGTCGTAGCACTTTGGTTGAACTTCAATGCTCGTGTTATTGGCATCAACTTTTTGTGGTTGAACTTCAAAGCTCATGTTATTGGCATCAACATTTTGTGGTTGAACTACAGTGCTCACCTTAATGGCATCAACATTTTGTGGTTGCTTCATATTCTCAGCAGTTGGTTCTCCTTCATGCTTTGAATTCTCTGTGATCTCTGAACACCAAGCATTAGTAGAGTCCCTCTGAGGTATATTCCTAGAATTGGCTGGTTTCTCCCCATTGGAAACACTTGTTTCAGAATCAGGTGGTTCTCCTTCAAGCTTTGAATTCTCTGTGATCTCTGGACACGGAGCACTAATAGAGTCCGTCTGAGGTATATTCCTAGAATCAGCTGGTTTCTCCCCATTGGAAACACTTGTTTCAGAATCAGTGGAACTGTCCTTTGGTCCAGTTATAGAATCAGATACTTCTGCCGCATAGCTTGTGGGATCAACCCCCTTAATCTCAAGATTGTCTTCTGTGCTTGACATAGATGTTGGATTGTCAATATGAGGTAGATAATTGGGTTGCACGTTGCTACTTACTGCACGATTCGCTACTGGCAGGTTTATCCCTCCAGACTCCTTGTCTCTGTTGTCTTTCCCATCATATCTGCTAGACGTTGCTTTCTTAGGTGATTTCTCCTTCAAGTTGTTTATGGTCTTTACAGGAAGGAAAACTGAAGATAAATTACGACAACGGAGGAGGTAGGGCTGCAAATGTCGATGTCTTAGTAGCTCTGCAGCCTGAAACAACAGTCATTCCAGGTATCATAACTGACTAACATGACACGGGTGAAAGAGATAAGCCAAAGTTTCAAAACTTACAGTTGGTCGGTGTTCTGGGTTCTTCCTTAGCATGCTCTTAATGATTTGCTTCCTGTTAACATGTAACAGAATATATGTGCATAAAATAATGTACATGTTTTAGCAAGGGCAACAAGTTAATAGAGGAAAAACTAATACTTACAGATAGGAAGAATACTGTATAGGAAGAGGAGAAATGGAAGATCTGTTTATTTTGTTGATAAGTCCAGCCATATCCTATCCAAATCATTATCATGCTTTAGGATTCATTGCTTTCATTTAAATAATGTTAAGAATGATTTCTAGATAGATCATTTGTTCACTCACTGGAGCTCTAAACGGTGGGTGATGAGCAACAATTTCAAACATACAGCACCCTGAAAAAAGAAGAATATGTAATTGCTACTCAAGAGAATTTTAATAACAAAAGCAATGTGTTAATATAGTTCTTACCTAGAAACCAGATGTCAGATTTGTAGCCATATGGCATATCTGCTAGAAGTTCAGGACACATATAATTGGGTGTGCCAACAACCTATTTGAGATCATAAAGTACCGAAGCAGAAAGATGATGAGAACTAACTTTAAGAAATAGTTTAATCATCAGTACTACAAAATCATAAACCAATCAACTATTGATTAGAAGCAGTGCAGTTTACTTTAATAATGAATAGGCCACAAATTTGCGAAACAAGTCAAAAACTACGTTCAGCTCTTCAAGTTAAGAAATTTAAGTTGACTTCAGAATTCCACGAGATAAATCGAGTTATTAAAAGTCCTACAAGACCATACATAGGAAGTAAGCTCTTCATCATTCAGAAGCTTTGCAAGTCCAAAGTCACCTGCTTGTTACATCAAAAACAAATTTCATTTAATAGACAAGTTTAAAGATGGACTGGACTCTGGCAAGGGAAAACACCACTGTGAGATAAATGACTTACCTAGTCGCACATCACTTTCCTTGGTGAGGAATATGCTGGAACACTGGAAATCAAAATGTTTACATGAGAAACAATCCACTGATTTCCCTTCTGCTCATATACAAAGTACACAAATATACCTTAAGATCTCCATGAAGGACACGGTTAGTGTGCAGGTAGTCCACAGCTAGCAACAACTGAGTAAGCCATTTGCAAACTTTCTGACAAGTTTAAGAATAAAGAGATTAGATAAGATAATACTCTTTGACAACTTAAAGAAAGTAATAACTTGCTAATTACCTCCTCCGTGAAAAATATTCCTCTAGCCTTCTTTATAATCTGAGCCCTGTTGGAAAAGCAAAGAAGAAGGTTGAAGTGTATAATCATCCACTTATCAGTAGTATACTAGTACTGCAATATGCAACACCGGGAGTTCAATTTTTTCTAAGGATGATTCATGGAAATTACTTGGCTTGTCAACTTTGCATAAACTGATTATGAGATGGCCTATTATTGGTTTAATCCTCTAATTGCATCTATACAGTTATCCTATTGTAGCTTTCTTTTTGAAGGTCCTATTATTATTCAATTAAGTCCTTCCACTATTGCATTATAGATTTTGTTAATAAAAAAAATTGTTAATGTCAAAAGAAAAGTTATTAACGTTTTCTTTTTTCCATTTTAATATATGATAAAATAGCTAGATATAGAAGGAACTTTGAAGAAATTAACCAATAGATCTCCATTTCCACATGGCAAATAGTAAGACGATCTTACTAGACAAATTATATTAGCAGGTCTAAAAATAGGAAAAACACTAAGTAGAACAACTACAAAATAATTTCTAAGATAGTTTCCAAAAAATATGACTTAAAAAAAATAAAGAAAACATGCGAAGCTCGCCACTATCAATAGTTGGTTGAAACTTCATCCACTTACATTGGAAAGTTATATTTGAATCCTTGGAAGATACCTATGCAGATATATAGATCCTAACACATAATTAAATGAAAATGACATCTCCTAGATTGTTTAACACAATATAGCATCTTCAACATTCCACCACTCTACCCATCTAAAATATTGGACTATTTGATAGAAACTTACATGTCTCCTCCATCACAGTAACCGGTTACTATGCACAAACAATCCCCCTACATAAAAAGATGTATAAACAGTTTTGGTAAGCCAGTAAACATCTCAAAATAGAGTAAATAACATAAGTCTCAAAGATGATAATTCCCACTCTGCACAGCTAAAAATAACAAAAAAAGAACTGTTCTGACCTTGTCCAGCCAGGAATCTTTGTACTCCAAAATGTATGGGTTGTTTAGTTTAGCAATGAAGTTCTTCTGCAGTACATAACAATCCAAGATAGTGTCTTCAGAATGGCTCAGGAAGAATAAAGCTAACATTGTTTTAACAGATCGGAAGCATCAGAATTGAAAGTCTATTAATCTATCTTCTCGGCTAACCATTAAAGCAGATTAAAGAAGGATTTCCACTTTGAACATTGAAAACTTGCTAGTACATTCCTAGACGTGCAGCAATGTATTAATTATAAAAGAAACAGTAAAAACTGGTACTAATAACCCAAGAGTAGAGAGCAATGTGTTGGCATGGTGGTACAGTCTCACCTAAGAACTTGTTCCACAAAAGGCGAGAATGATTCTAAAATGTGTATAGAAGTCAAACAGCATGTTATTACTAAGAACACACATAAGTTGTAACTGAGTCAGTACAGTAGATTTCATGTTTTTAGATTGATATGTAGTAGTTGTATACATGATGGCAGGTTTTCTAGTAAATAAAGATTAGAATCATAGAATATAAATATAAAAACTCTGTTCATAGAAGTGGAGATATAAAATTTCATCAGGGAAAGGAAAGAGCTCATTGTCAGGCCACCAGAACTAAAAAAGGGAAAATAAAATTTTATATTCGAAGCACAAGTGAAGGTGACCTCTTGGTGAGCTGGGCGCTTGAACTTGTCTGTCTTCTTAGCCAACTGAATCTTCTTCAAGACATACCTACCAAAAAGGTAACAGATTTGTAAATATGTAAAAGGAATCTCAAAACATCAAGAATTTGGAACTTTAAAGACAATGACAGGAAACAGATTAAGGGTCGTGCTGACACAGCAGCCACCAACCGCCAATAAATGAAAATCATAATTTTGATCGAACACTTCCTTTGGAATCAATAAACACGTTTACATAATAAAAAATCTTGGAAGACTCTTCCAACGGAAATTTAAATTGAGATCACGGTTTGCACAATTAAAAAGAGCAATAACGTGAGTCATCTTCTTCAACCTGTCAAAACCTAGAAACCTGATCTTGGAGATTGATCCATAAACAGACCCAACAACAAAATTAAATAGTAATTCACTCCGAAAACTGAAAAGGGTAACTCAAAAATTGTAGCAGAAGGAAGATCATGAAAGAAAGGAACCTGAAGAAAATATCAATCAATTTTCGTAAGATCATGAAAGAAAGGAACCTGATGAAAATATCAATCAAATTTCTTACTTCTTTTTCTCTTTCTTATGAAGAACAAGGAAAGCAGCATCGAAAGCTCCTCCCCCAATCTGTTCTAGAATCTCGTAATCATCCATCTTTGACTTCATTTCTCCACTATCGGTGTCCATTGGAAGCGAAGCTCAAGAAGGCCACAAAATAACAGAAACTAACAAACCTGATTCCAACCAAATTCTCAAATCTAATCTACATGTAACAGAAAAATATTTCTGGGATTTGTGGCAAGTAGCTATGTAAGACTTTTACCTTCCCAAAAGAAGAAAAAAAAAACTCGAGCTATGAAGTGAGAAAAGCATCCATTAGCAACCTAGCGGAACATTAATTAAAAGGATTGACGAGTTGAAATTGATTAAAAAAAAAGATTATTGAAGTAACCTTCAAAACTCAGAGGTCTGACAGGTGAGATGAATAAAGGTACCTTGAAAAATCAGGAGTTTGCATTACATCTTGCGAGCGAGAGAGAGAGAGAGAGAGGTGGGAGGACAAAATCAATAAAAGTGACACAGCACTAGGATGATGATAGTCCATGGAACTTACCTAAAGCGAGCAAAGAGTGAGAGGTAGTAAGTCAACAAGTAGTACAGTAAACACTTTTGCTTATTGGGCGGAAAATGAAAGAAAGTAAGAGTCTTTCTTAAGCACTTTTGCTTATTGGGTGGAAAATGAAAGAAAGTGAGGGTCTTTCTTTCTTTGCTTGCATTTAAAAATTCACCGTCAGAGGAATGTTTTTCCACAGAGGATGCTTTTAAGGGAGGCTCTGGGGCAGTATGATGTTTTCCTAAAACTTTAGTTCTATTTTGAAACCCAAAAGTATGCATAGTTGGTGGAAGATCCTTTTTGCTGGGGCCACGGTGAAAGCAATTTCTTCTAAATTTCCTGGCCAGACTCATTGTCTAGACTTACGCATTAGTTGACTTGACCTCGCGTCCGTGCAATTAGTTTTGGGCTTTTTTTATTTTTAAATTCATTAAAAATGTATTTTATTAAATTTTGTATTTTGTATGATTTA
>JAOQML010000007.1:1131324-1141954 GCA_027568935.1 Erythroxylum urbanii | reverse complement strand
CAAATACAAAAGGAAAGGAAATATTTACAGAGTAGTTATTGCCTAAAGAATAGGTCTTTATGAGATTGCCTTATCAGGGTGATCCTGCTTTAAGTGCAAGTCTAAATTCTCCTACTAAACTGCTCCTCCCATTTGTGATGGTGGTGAGCGCTATCTCAATAGATACTCCATTATATTGGGTTAATACCATCTGCTTTGGAGGCTTCCTACTCGTCCAAGACCCTGATTAGTTAATAAACATCTCCTATTGATCCTCATCTCTTATGCACCATATGCATATTATGTATAACATCCAAGTTGAAGAAAATCGTGATACTGAGCAACCTCATCAATGATAGCCTCCTGAAGATTCCCATCTTCTTCACTAGTCGCATCATATAGGGCTAAATGCATATCATCCATGTCTTCTTCTCCTGGCATTGTCATCAGAAAATTTGAGCTAAGGTATGCACCAGATGTATCGACATCCTCTCACTTATACTTTAACATTTTCTAAAACTATCTCCTCGTTTACTCATTGTATGACTCAGGAGGTTGTAAATGTACCGGAGGGTAGAATTTCAAGAAGTTGAGGCATTAAACTTGCTTGCATCGTAGTCTAACTCCTCGCTGATATTACACCAAAAGTGTCAAGTGAACATCCCTTATAGGAAATCCATTCGGGTCCTATACTCCTGTATATCCACAAAGTCTCAATCGTATAGGCCCATTTTCATGAAGAAGTTTGTGTAGCTTATCCTGGTCATCTCCCCTAGTTTCCTAAACTAGATCGTACTTAGTTGTTCACACTTATAGTGACTCTTTTCCATAAAGAATGTGAAAAGCATCTCGAGCGTGAGCTTCCAGTATATGGACTTCACAATTGTGAAGAATTGAGACCATGCTCTAATGTTGATCAAATCCTGAACTTGTTAGGCTAAGTTAATATGTTCTAATGCCTCCCAGTCAATGCATCTGCCAATCTTAAATCTTTTATCCTTGAGTTGATGAAATTGTTCCTTGTGGCCCTCATTATTAAAAAGTAGCATCTTATGTCGCTTCGACAGATACATGAAATAATGTAATTAACAAACTAATTAGAAAATTAAACTAAAGAAAAATCAATAACAAAATTAAAGATGCAATTAACTAATAAATAAAATAAATATGCAATTACATATGCAATTGCTAAAATTGAACATTCAATTTACACAATTTAATAATTAAATCTATATTAATCAAAAATAAAACATCTAAGATTCAAAGATTACGTAGCTATAGTGTTTTGGGGGGTTAACCCTAAATTGACAAACATAACCAAACTACAATTTTAAATCATGTAAAAATAAGGAAAAACCTACTTGGATGTTGCTAAATCACACAAAAAACCATTGGTTAAGGTTTAGAATAGAGAGGCATAGTAGATGGATGGCAGAAGAGGGAGAGAAAAGTGGGAGAAAAGAAGGAAAATAAAACTTTTAAAGATTAGTTGCAGATTTGCATGATTTTGTAGTTGATCGTGTAAGTCACTATAAAAATGTGACTCCATACATGAGCTTGTAACTTTTCCTGGACTTAAACAGTTATATACATGGTCGTGTGTGTGACTATGCAAGTCACTGTGTATGTGAGACTTTTGACACGAGCATGTGTTATGACACGTTCTAGGTTATTTAAGATACATAGGCGTGTCCTACGCCCCTTAACTCATTGTAAACATATGGGAAATTTTTTTAACAACTTCAAAAACATACCCAGTCATATTTAATCACCATGTAGGTCATTATAACTTTTTAAAACATAATGAAATCAAATTTAGATATATATGGGCATGTTCACAAGCATGTATATGATCATGTATCCCTAAAAATTCCTTAAAAAGTTAAAAAATGTTAATTAAAATTCACAAGAATTAACAACACTTACCTAAAAATACAAATATTAAACAGAATCAAATGAAGATGTTTTATAACCTGACATAAAACACATTAAAAAGAATTAAAAACCAACACTAAAGCTCAAAAATAAACAAATTATCATAATTAAATCAATTAAAACTTTCCTAATCCTTGGGTTTCCAACCAATTAGTATTTATTTAATTTCTTTAGATCGATGTACCTATTACGCTCTAAGGTGGCTTATAGAGATTTAATTTGTTATTTCTTACCATAAGGTCCTTAATGTCTCAGTAGGCTACCTACTTTTTCCTTATGTCATGTTTTTCATACTTTTTTTCCTTAGACTGGAAACAGCTTCGACGGACTTTTAAAAGAAGAATTTTATAAAAAATTTGAAATTAAATCGTTAAATAAATCAATTGACTCATTAGAATATGACCTCTTCATCCCCAACCCTAAGCACTAGCTTTCCCTTACTAAGATCGATAATTGATCTAACAGTGGCTAAGAATGGTCAACCTAGAACTAGAGGTACTCCTATATCTTCATCTATATTAAGAATCACAAAATCAACTAGGAAGATTAAATTATTAACCTTAACAAGTATACCTTTTATAAAACCGTTAGGATGCTTTATTGATTTGAGGCATCATGTTAATGTTGGCCCTAGGTTGGTTAAAGCCTTTTCTATTTAATAACAGATAGTAAAACTCTCTGTATCTTTAAGCTTCTCTGGTAGGTTGTTTTAAAGTATCACTGAGTACCTTCAACTCAATGTCACAGTTGCTAACTCCTCCATCTTCCTCTTGTTTGCTATTAATTTTTTAAAAATTTTTGAATACTTCAGCATCTACGTAAAGGTCTCAATAAGGAATCAGTTAATGTCGAGATGATTAAACAGTTTAAGGAACTTATTAAACTGCTCATCCATTTGATCTTTCATTACTTTGGTAGGATAAGGGATGGTAGGTTGAAATTCCTTAACTTCTTAAAGACACCCTTCACCTTCACTCTTCTCTTATCTCCTAGTATTATTCTCCTCATCTTGGGTTTCATTGTTTTCCTTTTATAGCTCTTTTCCACTTTTAAAGGTAACTACCGTCACATGTTCTTTAGGATTTCTCTTTTTGGTACTAGGCAAGCTCCTTTGTGATCTTTCAAAGATTAAGTTAGCAATTAGCAGATTTGCATTTCCAAGTTATGTATAGAATCCTTTTAATTCCTCAATGATGTCTCTATGGATTGAAATCTTACCTTTGAATATCGAAGCATTCTAAATATGATATCCTCCAAGTTCAACTTCTTCTCTTGAGGTGGTTGCTGCCGCAATCCTGGTTAAAGGTTATTCCTTGTTTTCCCTTGATTCCCAAAACAAATTTAGGTAATTCCTCCATCCTAGATTGTATGCATGGTTTTATGGATTGTTTTAGGGTCTAGAACCATTCCACATATAATCCATACGCTTAGGCTATAATGCTTGACAATCTTGATTTGAATGTCTTATCCACACGCCCCACATTGCGTAACTTAGAATAGTTTAGGATTTATCATTAAAACAATCTTCCTACTCAATACTTTAACCTAGTTTGCCATTGTTGTAACTACATCAACATCAAATACTCTTGTTGGCGTGCTAAGACTTGCTCAAGAAAAAACACCACTGATAATTGTTTATAGCCATGTATTTAATAAAGTCCTAAACATCTTTTGGTATTTTATTAATTATTTAGAGTACCCCTAGCTACTGCTTCTATCATCTGCCTCGTTGTTTAGTTATGCCCACTATAGAAGGTTTGTATTTGCATCTATAGTGGTAAACCATGACGCAAGAACTTCTTTAGCATTATCCTTGAATCTCTCCCATGTGTCATATAACGTCTTTGAATTATCCTGGGCATAAGCGGAGATGTTGTTTCTTAGTTTAGTAGTCTTGGCAAGTGGGAAGTACTTCAGAAAGAACGTCTTTACCATTTGGTCCCAAATAGTAAGGGATGACCTTGGCAGAGAGTTTAACCATTGCTTCACTTTGCCCTTACTAAATATAGGAATAATCTTAACCTGATTGTATCATTATTAGAACCATCGATCTTATAAGTATCACAAATCTCTAGAAAGTTAGTGATATGTGCATTATGGGTCCTTATCTCATAACCTATAAAATTGGACAAACTATTGCACCATTTAAATGATACTCAGTTTAATCTTAAAATTATTGGCATCAATAGTTGGTCTCACGATGCTAGACTCTGCCCCTATCAAGTCTGGTCTAGTGTAATCAAACATAGTTCTCAGTTGATTTGCCATAATTATATATTCTTTAGTATCAATCTGACCTTCCAAGTCTTATATCTATCGATCTAACTCGAACTCTCTAAGTAAACTTCTATGGAGATTTCTATAAGTTATCCTTTTAATCTCTGCATCTTTGTTGACTAGATGTGAACGATTCCCTCGGGTGATAAACTGACTCTAAGAGCTATAAAGGTAATAAAGCTAAAGAGTCAATAAAATAAGTAAACAAATGAAGAGGAAAAAGGGAAAAAATAAAACAAATAACAATGGATAGATTAATACAAAGCAAGGTTTTCCTAATATTCAACTCCTAGTAATGGTGCCAAAAACTTAATTGAATATAATTTTAATTATTTAAACAGTAAGTGCGTAGTATAGCTGTAGTTAGCACTAACAAGGACGGGTCAATCCTATAAGTATTATAAGTACTAGTAGCAGTCTCTTTTCTATTATCTAATCATCAAATAAGAAATGATTTAATTTAAAATTGAACTAAAATAAAACTCAACACAATAACGATCCAAAACAAACTTAACACAAAGATTAATTTAATATCAGATAAATAGTACCTAGGTAATGATTCTCCCTAAGATATCTTAAATTATAACCCTTTATCATGCAATTCAACCATTAATTATTGTACCATGGAAACTCCTATCGTATGTTAATTTGTTTCTCAAGACTATTAGCAACTAATCCTTAGCTAATTAGCTGAAACCACTAATATTACATTAGTCCAATTCATGAATCATTCAATTAAATTGCATTAAATAAATAATTAAATCATATTATAAATCCCAACTTAGGGTTCATCCTACTTAAGCACTAAACAACTTACTTCCTAAAAAGCATTAAAAAGAAAAGAATCTATAGATGTGTATACCCCCTTCTCTCTAATGAAATCCTTTAAATCCTTGATGAAAGGTTATTCTTTATCGGATCTCTTGAAGTATCTTCGTGTTTTTCTCTTCTTAGCTTCAAAATTGTGTCCTTAACTTTAAGTTTGGTTATAGCTTTTGACTCTAGTCACTTCTCTTCTAGCTTCTCACTATAATTTCCATTTATATTATAAAACTAGGGTTTCTAGATTATACACAATCAGCCAAAGATTATGCAAGTGACCATGTATCTTAAAAATTATGAATTTACACTTTCACAAGAGTTTACATGAATAATAGACACGATCGTGTATATTACTCACACAGGCATATATCTTACTCACGTAGGCATGTATCTCTACATGGCAAAAAATAATGTCTTTGAAGGTTTACACATTTATAGTCTCATATATGGCCATGTAAACAATTGTCTACATCTTCACACAAGCGAGTGAATACGAAAAACTCTAATTCTTTCATTTTATGCAATAATTTCTCCTAAATTCTTATCCTTTTGATCCATAAAGGAAAATGAAAAAACAACATAAAAGTCTCAAATAATAAGCAAAACACACTTAATATGGGCATAAAAATATAGTATAATAATCTTTTATCTATATACAACTCCAACTTTGCATTCCGGAGGAATTATTCATGGAATAGGTTGAAATACCTAAACCCTTCAATTAACTATCCATGGATCATTGTTGGTTTTTTCCTAGTAGTCTACATATGTCTAAAGTTGAGGGAAATACTTGTTCAAGGAACTTAAATGGTCAACTCAGAGTGTGTATTAATGAAATTATGGTCATTGACCTAAAGTTTAAGGAAACTACTTTATTTAGAGTAATATGTATAATTTTAATTGGCTTATAAGAAATAAATAACAAGGGGATTTAATGAATGAAGATTACCTATTGATGTTCCATGAAAGAAAAGCTTCCTTTAAGGCCCTTTTTTTTTAAAATCATTATCCCTTAATCATTCAAAACTTGGTCATTAGCCCAACCTCGAAAGATCCTTTTCCATTTAACAACTTCTTAGATGTGAGTGGGGGTCTATCCTTAAAATTCCAAGGTAATACTTACATCTACATTAGGAAGCTAATTATAGATAAAAATAAGCTTAAAGCCTTAAGATTGATTCGATATAATAACACTCAAAAAGACATTTCAGAAGCTAAGAATAAACTTTCCGTAATTTAGGAGGAACTTTACACTCACCCAGATGATCCCTTCTTGTTAATGAAAGAGAAAGCAACTCAGAGTATATATTTTAAATCTATTAAATTCTATAACTCTTTGCTAAGGCAAAGGCCTAGAATCCAATGGCTTAAAGAGGGTGATAAGAATACAAAATTTTTTCACATATCCATCAGTGCCATTACCCAAGAAGAGAGTATCTCATCCTTTCTAACTTGAGTAAAGTATCTGCCATTACCCAAGAAGAGATCAAACAAATTTTTTTTGAGTATTTTCATAATTCTCTTGGTACTTACTCGGATTGTTCCTCGTGTGTGCATATCCTCAAGTGCATTATTTTAAAGAACTTCTTGAAACCCTTCATAAAGAAGATGTAAAGAAGTAGCATTTGATCTCAAACTAGGTAATTGTATAGCCCTGATGAATTAAATTCTCATTTTTTCCCCAAAAATCTTGAAAATTAAGAATTTGGTTTTAGATTCCGTGTTTGACTTCTTTAAGAAGAAGAAAATGCTTAAAGATATTAATAAAACAGTTACAAGCCTTATTCCAAAAATTCCTAATCCCTATTATATCATGGACTATAGACCTATTTCTTGTTATAACATCTTATACAAGATTATTATAAAACTACTAGCCTTAAAGTTAAAGAATCTTATATAGCGCCTAATCAATGTGTATCAAGTTTCTTTATCTAAGGGAGGTTGAAAGGGGACAATATTTTATTAGCCCAAAAATTGTTTAAAGCTACAATATAAAAATTCTCTCAAGAATTATGTTATAAAAGTATATTTTCATGATGCTTTTGTCTCGTTAAGCTAAAGTTTCATTATGCACATGCTAGAATCATTTGGATTCACTAAAGGCTTCATATAATTGATTTATCAATACATCTCTACAACATCTTGGTTGATGGGGAACTAACCAATCTAGTTAAAGGTGGGAAAGATTTGAGAAAAGGAGATCCTTTATCTCCATATCTATTTATTTTGTGCATAAAAAGTCTTTCCGAATTGCTAGCATAATATCAAGCTAGACGTCAAATTTAAATTCTATAGCAAATGCAAGAAGTTGATAATTTGGTAATCTTAAATTGGTGTAATAGATTTCTTTCTTTTTGCTAGTTGATTTCAGTTAATCAATTTAATTCTTAACTCACTACAATCATATTAGTCTTTTCATAGACTTTTCTCTAAAGGTTTGATAAAAAACTATTGAAAAGATTATAAGAGCTTTCTTATGATTTAGAGTCTTAATTGGTAAACTAGCAATGTAAGGTGGGAGGATGTATGTTTTCCAAAGATTGAAGGAGGATTAGGTATTCAATCCCTGAAGCTTATCAATAAAACTATTTTATTTAAAAAAGTTTAAAGGATCCTCATAAACAAAGAGGCTCTATAGGTTAAATGGATCCGTACTTCTTAAAAGGAAGCAATTCCTAGGAAGTGAAAATCAAATCCACATCCTCTCAGTTTATATACTAGCTTTTGAAAATGAGAGAGCTATTATCTGGAAGCATTAAGTGTAGAATTGGTAATGGAGAAGCTGCTTTATTTTCCTGTGACAGTTGGTGTAATCTAAGCCCTTTAAATAAAACTAACCTAATGTTTATTGAAATCTCCATGGTCTAATCAATCATCATGAATAATTCATGGATGAGTAGCTTTGTTGATCACACTCACTCAAATAACATTACACATGATTATATTCATAATAAAGGTCAGGAGGACTCCTGTATATGGTTAATCCAGCCCTTTAGTTAGTTTACCAACAAATCTTATAAGGATTTGTTTAGAATCTAGGGCTAATCTCCCTACTAGTGTAATGTCGTCTAGTGTAAGAAAATTCTTCCAAAAGAATCACTTTTCATGTGGTCAATGGATAAATAAAGACTTGCAACCTTGGATGTGTTGGAAGTTATTATAAGTGAACAAGAGAGAAAATAGTTGCTATACGAAATCTAAATCTTTCATTCGCTGCAGATGAATTTAAATACAGCAAAATCAAAACTGAAAATCCTAAAAATAAGTAACTACATGGAACATGCCTCCACGTTTAACAAAACAGCTAAAAACATGGAAATAACGGTTAAAACTTAATTGAATAAGTCAAAAACATAAACTAACAGGACTTAAAGAAATAACAGCAACTAAGTCTGAAATTGCAGCAGCGAAGGCAAACTTTTAACAGGATGGAATAAGCTTCCGTAATATTTCACAAGTCTACAATCTTTGTAAAACTCATCCTAAATCCCTAACACACCTCTTCTTTAACTGTGATTTCTTAACAGGTGTTTGGAATTCAATCCAAGCTCTTTGCAAACTTGATGTCACTAAATATAACCACATTGAAATCCTTCACTGGTTAAGTAGAGCTAGTATACAGTGACCTCTTATCTAATCTTACGGATTAAAGAGCAACTTATGATGAACTAAATCAATCAACTATTCAACCTTTATCTAACTGCTTCTTAGAGAACAGCAAACTAGCTTAACATTACTCGTATAGATTACTGAAGATGAGGTTGTGGTTCCATAAAAATTATGCTCTTAAGTCAACTTTTTTTTTAGTTTGTACTTAAGAATAGTGAGTTATACAGGAGTACTGAAACATCTTCTGAAGCATTTCAATTCCTAGATCTGATGGATTACTATCCATCTTATTGCACCAAGCACTACTAGAATTTGGATGTTCTTAATTACTTCCTCTTTTTGGTCATTAGGCGTCTGCAACTTCACTTTTGTAGGATCATTATTTTGCTTATCATTAAGCTTATATTAATTAGAATTCTCTTTTATGCCAGATAGAACTAGAGCCTTTTCCTCCTTTGTATCTTTAATGCTAATGTAATAGAATCTATCTGTATAAATCACTAGGAATTTATTAAATTGAGTTCATAATTTATTAATTAGTTGTCATGTAGAGCTAATTGATAAAGATAACCAGTCAACTCAATATATAGATATTGTGAGACATGTTTAAAAATAAAAAGCTTACTAATTTTTGTCAAGCAGATGGTATAAATTCTTAAAAAAAACTTTCATTTTATTTTTTTCCATACCTCTTTAAATACAATTTCCTAGTTGACCTTGTTCATAAAAGATCTTAAAGTTTTAAAAAAGAAAAACAAGATAGAGAGTCCAAATTTAAAAGATGAGAAAAGTGTTAATCTCCAAAATTTTGGTCGAACTTTGATTAAATACCTAAAACTTCAATTTCATGATATAAACTCAATGTATTTAGAATATTCAAGTCTCATCCCTTCTTTAGTATTAGTTAGCATTACTCAGTTGGCAAAAAGTGATCATTAGTTTGTAATATGCAATTATAAAAATTTATATCAGTATTTATTATATTTATATCTTTAATAACTACTAAAAATTTATTTCGACACACATACGAATCATTTAACTATAACATATATATGACATAACAAAATTCAAATATATATTTTTCATTAACATATTTTCTTATTTTGATTTTATATAATTAATTTTTTATGTCTCTATATAATTAATATAGTTTTAGCATTTTTTGTGTGGAAAGTAAGTGATTGATATTTATAGAAAAAGAAAAAGTATAATGCAGTATACAAGGTGATAGATTGCCACTAACAAACGTAGTTAAACAAAATATTGACCTATCTTGACATTCACTAAAGTTGTCTAGACCGAAGTAAGGAATTCCAACATTCAAAGACCCCTTCTAGTTCTCATTTCAAGGCTTAGTTTGTTTTTACCATTAGCTACCATTATAATGTAACGAACTTAGAGGAAGATTCTATTATAATTGAAATGCAATTGTGTTAGACAATCCCCATGCAATCTATTATTTCTTTCCTTCCAGATATAGAAATTTTAGCACCAAGATTGCTTTAAAAAGCTTTACGTCTGCTTTGTTCTTAAGTCTCAGTTTGGTGCCCCAATGTATTATCTCACTGCGTTTAGCTTTGGTGCAACTTACTCCAAAGTTTGTAAGCATTTTGTGAGAAGTATAGCCGGTTGAGGCATTCATTGTTATTCCCACTTAAATTGGAACTGAAATTAGAGACATTGAATTTAAAAGAGTCTTTGGCTATCAGTCCACCCATAATTGCCAAATATAGGTGAATGAGTGTGTAAGTAAGATGTATGTATCCTAAACCAATTTATGTCAAAGCTTGATTGTGGGATTGTAGGCATCTAGCAGTTTTCTCTTATAAGATTAAAGACCAAAGCACGTTGATTTATCTATTGTCTGTAGAATGGTGTCAGGCACGAAGGAGCTTAATGTATGTACATGCATGCGTTGAATATATCATTGGTACCTCTGTATAAGTGAAAATGCTAGGACTAGGAGATCTCTTTAATAAGTTCACTGACCTTTGTCATTTGTAGAATG
>JAOQML010000007.1:1103252-1114729 GCA_027568935.1 Erythroxylum urbanii | reverse complement strand
AAGGCATTATATGTTGCAGCTCCCTAATACAAATTTATATGCTCTAATCTTAGCATTTGTAATTTTGAGTCGTTTTTTGGTAATTAATTTATTACTTCAATTTTTAAAGGAACTATATCCACACCTAAATGTGTTTTTATTTGATCTTACCAGAATATGCAGTTGATACATATACTATGTAAAATTAGATGTATCTAATTTTGCGATCATGGTTTTAGAAATAGTAAGCAGAGGATTTAGTCACCTGGACTACCAACTTAACGTTTCCGGACATGATCATGAGCTTATTGATTAAGCAGGATTTTGAATAACAAATGAAATTGCATCATTTGCTTGCATTCCTGTTTCTTTCCTTATTTTCCGTCATACATAATTGGTATTTTCAAACTTGTGGACCCCAATAAAGTTTTTCAATCTTCTTCTGTGTATTGATGGAAACATGAGGAGTCAATGTTCGCAAATGTCTCGCCTGGAAATTTCAGATGTTCCTTCCTTTCGCTCAATTATTTCACGGGTCTTTTCTGTCAATTTCCAAGTCAACTCACGCGTTTTAAGGGAAAAATATCTTCATAAATCTGTGAAGCCCAAATGTCGAGTTGAACTTGATCTAGCTCCACAAATTTTTGATGCAGACGTATAGCAGTTGCTCTTCTTATTCTTTTTACTTCTCTACTGTTTCGGTATAGCTGTGCTCATCCTAGTGATTCTCTTTCTGCTCGGTATCTCCCTTTGTATATAGTTCAGTTCCCCTACCCCATAGTTTTCCTTGTTCAACTTCAATGTATGGAATCCTCCAAGACAATGAGAAATGTCTCCAAGGTCTCTGCGCACAATCCTTCCCATTCATCGTGCACAATGCCTCCTCCTCAAATTTTCATTTTTATGTTCTACCTCAAATTTCTCCTCATTTCTTCAGGTACGAAAAGTTGTTTCTCAAATTTTCGTGTTTTGACGATTTCTCGGTTCTGATGTTTACATTGTAAATTTCAGTTACTCCTTTAGTGTACTCCGCCACGCTTACTTTCGTAAACAACTGCACCGACCATGTATGGCCGGGAATTCTTACCGGAAGCAGCTCAATGAAACCTTCGACCACTGGCTTCTCTCTCCGGCCAGGTGAAGCTAAAGTAATCCCTGTGGAAACCAACTGGCAAGGTCGTGTATGGGGTCGGACTCTCTGCACTCAAAATTCAACCACTGGAGACTTCAGTTGCGTCACTGGCGACTGCGGCTCCACCAATCTAGAATGCTCTGATCGCGGTCCTAACGGTCCAGTCACGCTCGCAGAGTTCGCTCTCAATAGTTCTAAGGGGCTCGACTTTTACGATGTTAGCCTAGTGGACGGCTACAACCTCCCAATGATAATAACACCACAAGGTGGTTCCGGTGACAGCTGTGAGAACATAGGTTGCGCCACTGACTTGAACAGTGAGTGCCCACCGGATCTCACGGTGGTGGCTGGAGGACAGGAAGATGTAGTGGCGTGTAAGAGCGCCTGTTACGCGTACCAAGAGGCCAAGTATTGTTGTACTGGAAACTGGACAGGAGATGCTTGCCGTCGTAATTCTTACACTGCTTTCTTCAAAATCGCCTGCCCGACAACTTATAGCTACGCGTACGATGCAAGGAATACCACTTTCACTTGTGCCGGCGCCGATTATCTCATTAATTTCTGCCCATCTCCGACCACAAGGTAAGGTAACGGAAGATTCCTATTTGATATTAGATTTCAGTTGGTGCCCGCGTCTTGTTAAAATTTTAATTTCAGTCTGTGGAGGCCCAACTCCCGGCCATGGTTACCATTTTGGAGCATTGAAACACTGAATGTGTCGTGTCAAGTTTTATGACTAACGTTTTTTTGGTAGTCAAATAGAATGGGAAAATCTTTATAACTAATCTTTAATTATTATTAATTATAATTCTTATCATAAATAAGTTTTTAATAAAATAATAGTAGTTTGCATGTAAATGAGTCAAGTTGTTAATATTATGAATGTGAAGTAAGAAATTTTCAATACATAATAAAATTGATCAAAACCTTTCTAATTATGCTCAAATATTCTGTTGTGTCAATTCCATATAGTAGAATGATTTGAAATAGTAGAGATGTTTGTGAATATGAACATATCTTTCATAATTCATCTTAATCTCTTTTCTTATTAGTTGTGATGTAACAATATTCAATCGGATAGACTTTTATTTAGAGGAGCTATCATCCAATTGGTTAGTAAGATGTAATCTGATAAGAGTAGATGTGATCTAGGCAGTTTTAGTTCAATTAAGATTCCGATTTATAACTTCGCGATCAAGCCACAGGTGCCTATATATAGTTCATTCTAGCCTTGCTCCTCAACACAGACAGAACATAATAAAAGAGAGCATTCCTTGTATACTTTAAGGAGAGTAATGAGTGTTGGCTTTTTTCGTATCTCTTATATGCTTTATTGTTTCCTTTGATTACTTATTGCTTCATGGTTTTCTTACTCAAGTATGAGAGTTAAATATTGTGAGGGTCGTGAGGCATTCAAGAGCAAGTTTTGTTGGTTGACGATCACGTGGGGAAGTCTGTGTCGTGCTTAAACGGACTTAACTGAAATTGTCTTGCAAAGGTGTAGGGACAACTTCAGTATAAGTTGGTATGTATAAGGCCTTTGTGACCACTGATATTAGAGCCAAATTTACATATAATAGGAGGCAAGCAATTTAACTGAGCATGTTTAAAGGGTGAAAGCACTCATCGGTCCTTTACCTACCGGTGAAGAAGAAGTCCCTATATACCCATCTCGTTTCGAACTCTTGGAGAGGCAGATCCAAGTGTTTTAAGATTAAGTTGTTGATTTGATGAAGGCGTAAGAGGATGCTAATTTCAAGATTATACTCCTAAAGCTTGCAGTTGCTACCTGAGATGTGGTACTTGTTGAGAGCATTATGTTTAAGGTGAGTGAACCACAAGTTTGATGGCAAGTGGAGTGCCAAGAAGATCAAAATTTTCTTATAAGATGTGGAAAAATACTTTGGGGTGGAAAAAGTTTCCAAAACAAAAAGGTGTCAGTCACAGTAATGTACTTAGTTGATGATGCAAAGCTATGGTGGAAAACGAGAGCCTCTAATGACATTAGTATAGGTAGGCCTTAGGGAGAAAATGAAGGAACTAACAGAGTAATTCCTACCTAACAACACTTTATAGCTAATGAGGGAAGCTTTGAATTTGTTGAAGCAAGATGGCTCGATGCAGGAGTATATAAGGAAATTCACATCTTTGATGTTGGATGTGCAGAACATGTTTGAGGAAGACAAGCTATTCAACTTCATAGGTAGCTTGCAAGGTAAGGTATAAATGGAGCTTTAAAGGAAAATCGTGAAAGACGTCCCAAGTTTTATAGTGGCTATAGATGCCTTGGTTGATCTATAAATGTCACCACCTATTCAAAGTAGTAATGAAGGCAAAAAAATGGTGGGACGTATAATGGCTAAGAGAAAGGTAAGGAAAAGGAATATAAACCTTCTCAATGTAAGTCTAAGAAACAAACAAAACAAGATATTAGTCGTTTCATTTGTGAAAGGTTGCATTTTGCTCATTAATGCCCAAAACGGAAGATGGGTGAGGGGAAAATGAATTTCATGGTCACAAAGGATCAAGGAGAAGGAAGTGAGGACTAGATGGAAGAAGTCTATCTCAATAATTATACTATGTTGGGCATAGTTGGTCATGTGAAGGAGCGTTTGAACAAAAGAAAAGCTAACCCAATGGAGAGAGAAAATGGTACATTAGTAATACGCCAATGACTAAGGAGTTTTCGCGGGAACCACACTCAGAGGAGTGTTCATAGATTATTTTAAAAAGGGTGTCGAGTTCTTTTTATAAGAGTGATTTGTTAGACCCCTAAGTCCAAATTATGGAATCTTATGAGTGATAACGATCCTTGGCCAATGTTTGGAACTTGGGTTGACGAAATAAGGAAAAGACTTATGAGTAGATAAGGGAAAATGGACATCATTGAAGAAAACTCGAGAGTAGATGGGCATTGACATGCATTGGTGCGTTTTGACAAAAATCTACAATGATCTATAAGATTTGGATGCGATACAAAAAGATAATGGCACTTTAGAACTAGCTTAAGATGGATCTTGGGTTAAAGTTTAGCTGGGTCAATAAGGAAGATTTGTAAGAGCTTCAAGGTAAACTTAGTAGATTAAATCAAGCATATTGTGAATTAGAGTTTTGGACCTTATGTGGATTAACTTAGCTAATGCTAAGTTCTTAATGGATCCTATATATAGCTCATTTGAGCCTTGCTCCTCAACACTGAGAGAACACATTAAGAGAGAGTATTCCTTTGTATATATTAAGGGAAGTAATAAAGGTAGGCTTTTGTCATATCTCTTGTGTGTTTATTATTGCCTTTGATTACTTATTGCTTTCGTAGTTCGCTTACTTAAGTGTGAAAGTTAAACACTACAAAGGTTTTGAGGCGTTCAAGAACAAGTTTTGTTGTTTGATGATTCTGTAGGGAAGGCTTAGTCTTCCTTAAACAAACAAAAGCAAGATTGTTGTGCAAATGTGTAGAAGCAACTTTGGTATAAGTTTAGTGTTTAGAAGACTTTTATAACACATATCATGCCATTAATGCTATTAAGTAATGAAATATTAAGTGGATTATTAACTGCTATCTTATTCGTACCCACCCTTTCTCAGGCTAGGTCAGATTCAGCAACATATCAGTCCGACGCCAAGCCCTAAGAGTGGGAACAACCATCAAGTCAGCCCACCGCTGAACTCACCTAATCAAACTCGGACCAATTTTTCAAGTAAAGGTATGTAAAGCCATTTCATTCACCCTTTTTTATTAGCTTTCTTTTTATAGTTAAGACTATAAGCAACATTGAATGATATATATATATATACTCATCAAATTTTCATAATTTAATTTTGATTTTAATTTTAATTTAATTTTATTGCTTAATTACTATAATTTAAGAACAGTATTTATTATCTTTTGATTTAAAATAAATAATTTTGTTATCACCTTTATATAATCCAAAGACATTTTTAATACTTCAAAGTTATCTATATATGTTTCATATTTTACAATATTAAAGTATAATTGAAAGTATAATTATCAATCATAAGTTTGCTCATATCAAAATTAATAAATAAAAAGGTTTATAAGATATGATATGATGTAGAAAATTTGATGAGGTATGCTTATTTTATTCGGATTGTGTTTAATAATTTTAAACTATCATTTTTAGTTTATCATTGACTTTTTTGCATCGAATTAAATACTTTAATTCCTTATATAACTTTATAAAATTCAAACGTAATAATTTTAATAGAGTTCTAATTCATAAATAAGATAAAAATTCTAATTTTAAAAAATATCTTGTAATTAATATAAATTTATGCTAATTTAAATATTTGTATTTATGTGTTCATTTTCAATCTCAAAAACTAACTATCATTCTAATAAATTTTGTAAGTAATTTAAAACTTAAAATAACGAAGCTAAAGTAATTATTATATGGAACTATCCTATTATATAAATATGCTAACAAAATGAGTGTGATACTCTTTCTTTTATCTATCCATTCAATTCTCCTCTAATTGATTTTCCATCATACTCAGAAATCTATTCTCTTGTTATAGAAATTCAAGTTCCTTACCTTTCTTTTTCCTTTGGTCATATTTCACTATATGTTTTCTTTTTTCTCCTTTTTGTTTAGTGTTTTCTCTTGCTTTGCTCTTCACTCTTGCCTTTATTTCTCCTTCACTTCTCGTGTCTACTATTGGGTCCTCTCTAAACTCTCTTCATCTTTATCAACTTGTTTCTCCTTTTTCTTTGTTTGACCAATGATATTGTTGTCTTTTTCATCTCTCTTGGTATAGTTATCATTTTTAGAATGGTTTTAAAAACTTTTTTGCTTCCTTTTTAGTTCTTTGATCCTTTTACTACTATGTTATATGCCTCCCTGTTAGATCCAAACCATATTAACCTTCTTAACCTACCCATCTATCCTTCTTTTACTAATGGCCCCTCTGCTTGCCACCATTCTTCTAGTTCTTCCAACCCTCATAAATCCACCACTCCCCTTCCTCTCATTCCTCACTTTGCTTCCTAGCCTTCTTCAAATACATCTCCTTTTGTTCTTGTTTCTTAATATATGGTCCCTATAGGCTTGTCACTTATGGATACTTCACACTCTCTGTTGCCTCCAACTTATATTTCTTCTTCACTCGATCCGACTTCCTGATGAGCCACCTAATCTAAAACTTAATTCAAAACAAGTAGTTGGAGAGATTCTTCTTAAGTTGATATACACTATTTCCCTCTATCAACCTCAAGTGGTTCCTTTGGAAACCTTGAAAGTAGGTGCAAGTTCTTAATCTCCAACTATGGTAAGAATCTTCCTAGGGAAAAGACATACCTTCCCTCTTATTAACTCTTTGGCATCTTGTAATTAGAAAAGTTTCGACTTAAAGGAAGTTCCTTTAAATGGCAATACTTTGTTTTTATTCAATTTTCATTCTAAAACTTTAGCTCACAATATTATTGAAGTTGGCCTTTGGAATTGCAATAAAATTCCAAGTTTCCTTTACCTTTAGAAATTAGTTATCAACTTGGAAAGTGATAAGCATGACTAAGTTGCTATTTAAGTTAACATTCATAAGATTCCATTAGGGTGCTAGTCCAAAAGGGTTTTAAGTCACTTGGCCAACTTTATAGACAGAAAATTTTTTTATGGATGAAGTCAGTATCATGGTGGATTTGAAGCAAACATTACCTGATACAATTGTTTAGATGCATCTAGGAATAAATGAAACATGTTTTGAAATCCTAATAAGAGTCTCATACCAATGAAGACCTTTCTTAATTCAGTAAAGGAAGCAATGGAAAGTCACTAGACGATTATTTAAAAGAAGAGACTTCTTTGAACTAATAGGAATGGACATAATTGAAGAACTTGTGGGTTAGCGTATTATGCTAAACACTACCTCCATTTTCCCTAGTTTAATAATAAAGTATTTAAACCATGTCCTTACCCTCCTTCCCTTAGTGAGGAATTAAATTTAATGATTTTAACCTAATGCTAATACCATAAAATAATTAACAGAATGAGCACCTACTTAAGGTTTAAATCTCCATAGCAAGATACTTTAACTATTCCTCAAGTCTCAACTAGCACCCCAGACATGTCTTCTCCTATTTTGGTAGTGCCTTTTGATCTTGGAAATAACTTTCTAGTAATCTTTAGCATCCCTCTTAAGAGGATTAGAACTCAATTGTAGAGGCTTTCAAGGTTAATAATAGAAAGAAATTTGATAAAAGAAATTGCAATAAGGGCTTAAGGAGCCTACCCCTCTTAACGTCTATTTATCTTAGTATCCTAAAAAGAATAAATGGTTAAATACTTTCTTTTGACATAGGTGTTTTTGGAGAAGCATTGTTTAAGTCTTACCAATCATCACTTTCGTCATAATGGGTGATTAGTTATTGCTTATGATCGCTAAAGATTGATGTTTAACTAATAGTAGCTATAGATCAAATTATGCATCTTGTTGTCATCCTAACACATGACTAGAATAACTTTTATAACTCCTTTATATATAATTGAATTGTAATTTTAATTATCTAAATCACAAGTGCACAATGTAGTTGTAGCACGCACTAGTAAGAATGGGTTAATCCTATAAGGATTACAAGTACTAATAGTGGCCTCTTTTCTATTATCTAACTATCGAATAAGAAGATTATTTAATGTCAAACTAAAACAAAATAAAACTCAACATAATAATGAATCAAGCCAAACTTAACATAAAGATTATTTCAATATTAGATAACTAATGCCTATGTAATGAATCCTCCTAAGATATCTTAAGTGTTAACCTTTTATCATGCAATTCAATTATCAATCAATGGACTATAGAAACTCCTATCTTATGTTAACATCTTTCTCAAGACTATTAACAACTAATCCTCAGTTGATTAACTAAAATCTCTAAGATTGAACTACTAAAATTCATGAATTTCTCTATTAGGTAATTTGACACTAATCTAGAGCATTCATGTTGATCTATCTCTAGGTTTGCATGCAACTCTTTCCAATTATAGTAGATCTATTCATACAAGAGGATTTCTCATTCTCAATCATATGAAATCATATATTTAACTGATATCCTAAACATATTAATTCAAGAATATAAACACAAAATTGAATATTAATGAATCATTTAATTAAATTGCATTAAATGAAGAATTAAATCATATTATGCATCCCAACTTAAGGCTCATCCTACCTAGGCACTAAACAACTTAGTTCCTAACAAAGAAAACAAGATAAAATTCAAGAGTTCAAAAGAAGCATTAAAAAGAAAATAATCCATAGATGTGTATATCCCCATTCTCTCTAACAAAATCCCTTAAATCCTTGATGAAAGGTTATTCTCTATCAGATCTTTTGTAGTATCTTTATGTTTTTCTCATCTTAGCTTTATAATTATGTCTCTAACTCTAACTTCGGCTGAAGCTTTTGACTATAACTGCTGCACTTCTATCTTCTTATCATAATTGCCTTTTATATTATAAAACTAGATTTTTGGATTATAGGCGGTCAGCCACACAATCATGTAAGTGACCATGTATTTAAAAAAACCTTAAAAATTATGATTTTACACATTTATAAAAGCTTACATGGGCGATGGATACAACTATGTATGGTACTCACATGAGTGTGTATCTTTATATGGGAAAAAATAACATCTTTAAAGCTTTACACATTTAGAATCTCTTATATGGTCCCTTTAAACAATATTGTATGTTACTCACACAGGGGTGTATGTCATCACACGAGCGTGTGAATCCAAAACAACTCCAATTCTTCTATTTTATGTCATGATTTCCTTCAAATTCTTCTCCTTTTGATCTATAAAGCCAATTGAGACCTAAAAATATACTTGAAGTAAAATAAATATAAAAATAACGTAAAAATCTTAAATAACAAGCAATACACACTTAATATGGGCATAGAAACATAATATAATAATCGTTTATCAAACATAACCATACTTAAGCTTTTTGTTGTCCTCAAGGAAATCATAATCTAAATAATCAATCTTAAAAACATCCATCCTTTATTAACCTTAACCTGTCCATCCATACCCTAAATCATCATATCATATTAATCAAATTAATATACAATTAGATTTAAGTTATCTTAAAACTAACTTTCATAAGTCAATATCATTAGCAACTATATTGATAATCTTTTTGAAATCAAAAGCACAAATTCCACACCCTCATAAAGGATTCACTCATTGCACTCAAACTGTTTAGGGTGGAAAACATAATAACCTCCCAAATCATTACATAAAAGGCGAACCATAGGTTGGCAATAAAATCACATCTCCACCATTTATAAGTAAACTACAAATAAAAATCAAAGAGTGTTTCAAATAGGATTTAATGCGGCTAAGGTAAAGGTATGGTAGGGATAAATAAAAAATGTAATGAAATTAAAGGAAATTCACATAAACAATATAAAATAGAACTTGGTTCTTCACAGCATAGGTCCTTCAAACAATAAAATCATTGATACAATATTAATTCTTCCTACTCTCTAACAAATATCATAACTTTTCATTTCTCTTTTTTAATATGCTTAGAATACATAATTTCCAGCTTTTGAACTTTTTCGAGCAACTTTGGATAGAACATAAAATTAAACAACTAAAGCACTCGAGAAGGAACAAATTTTACCATCACTAAATTCCAAGAATCATAGAAATATCAGACCTTTTCTTTAACATTCTCATTATAACCTAAGTGTCAGGAATCCCACATCGGACAACTACAAGAATATTCAACAATTTATAATCATGTGCAAACCTCTCCCTCTTGAGCTAGCTTTTGGGGGTGAGTTAGGCATTTCTATCATGGTATCAGAGTTATGTTGTCTCGATAGTTTGGGGCAGTGCCCGGTTATGTCCCTTTGCCCAATATGTCCATCAGATGTTCAGTCCTGCTCTGGACTGAGGGGGTGTGTCAGGAATCCCACATCGGACAACTACAAGAATATTCAACAATTTATAATAATGTGCAAACCTCTCCCTCTTGAGCTAGCTTTTGGGGGTGAGTTAGGCATTTCTATCACTAAGTTCCAAGTAATTAAGTGAAGGCAAATTCCTTCAAGGTTTAAAAATAATAGAAGTTTTTTAAGAAAAATAGTGTAAAGGCTATGAATATGGTTATAATCAATCAAGAAAAAGGCTAAATCTCAAAAGTGGTTACTCCTAAAGGATAAAAAAAAAGGTTGGGTAAAAATTAAAGAAAATAGACAAAAAAAGTTGAATCTAAATGTTTGCATTATTTTAATGCCCTTAGTTTAAAAATGTGGACTCAAAATGAATAATAAAAGCAAGTTTTACATCAAAGGATAAAAGAGCATAAAAATGATATGTTAGCTATTAGGCTCAAAAGCTTACAAATATGTTTCATATGTGTAAATAAGATACAATTTTTATTCAAATTGACCACTCAAGGATTACTAAAACTATGGATTATAAAAGCAAGTCTATTATAACTTTTCATCCTTTTGCATACTAATTTAATTCAATAATCAATTATAACCTAAAGTTTTTTTAGTATATTTTAACTAAATTAGGACATCAATTAATAAGAATGAATAATAAAGATTATAATAAGCTTAAAAAATTTGAATATTTTCTTCAAATTTATTATTAACCCCTTCCCCAAACTTAAAATTATATATTATCCCCAATGTTTAGAATAAAAGCATGAAAAATTAGTAAACACCAAATGTGAGAAAGGTATATTTTGGTACTTCCCAAAATAACAAAATTTACATAAGAGTCCATCCAATATTATATATAGTCATCCTTACAAAATAGAAACAAAATGGGATAAAAAGGATGAGAGAAAATAACAATAAAATTAAAATAATGCTAAAATTACAATAATAAATGTTAAAATAAAACAAAATAAGAAAATAAGAAAATTAGATAAATAATGAAAGAAACAAAAGAAAAACAAAACCTTAATAGAAAATTCAAATTGCCACTAAAATTGTTAATTTGTTGGTGAGGCTAGTACGTTGGTCATAAGAGGATCCTCCGGTTTTTAAACATTGTTTGGCTATAAAGCAGAGGATAATGCCACCATTCCAGATAGTAGGATAGTATGGACATCCCGAGATGTCCTTCCATTTGCAATATGACCTCCTTTATCCATCTATTATAGGCTTCTCATCTTATCATCCGCTTTAATAGCTCTAGCTGGTTTACTAGAATTATGTGCTGGACTCCTAATATTTGCCCCATGTATTTCTCTAGTCAAGCAATCTTTAGTTGGTCTTAGTATCTAAATGGTGTTAGCATCTTGGGTGTAAAGAGGATTTCCTTAATGATATATTACAGTAAACAAGGTTTGAATATATACAAGTATTTGTGAAGAGAAATCCCT
>JAOQML010000007.1:1067288-1084406 GCA_027568935.1 Erythroxylum urbanii | reverse complement strand
TCACGCGCCAACACTCGCAGGCGCGAGGCGCGCGCGTAACGCGCGCGCTCGCGATCGCGAGCTCTCGCGATCGCGATCGCGAAAACGCTAGCGAAGTCGCGATCGTTATACATAACGATTGCAACAACTTCACAATAAATGATAGTTCAGAAAAATTAGAGCACCCCGGATATAATTGTTCTTAAGTAACTTTCAATAACTTCCCAAAATTGTCTTTTGTAATACTACCAATTATGTTAAGCATTCCTTTTTGATTCATAGTCTCCATATAATTCAGACAATCATCTAACATCTCATCAATCCCATCATCACCATCATCATTCACATCACAATCGTCAACATCGTTATTGTAATTGTCATCATAAGAAGTACCGACACTACTACCACAACTTGCTTCCTTACGTTCACTATAATAAAGCTATGGAGAATAGCATTTGTCTATTCCTTGGATCAAAAAGTGATTATATACCATATCTTTACTTTGGAAGCAGACATTTAAGCAATAGATGCATAAACAATGAATACTACATTCATCACTTATTTGATAAAAGAAAATAACTAAGTTATTAAATCCATTTTTGTTTACTATTATGTTAAAAAAACCTATGTAATTAAGGTACATGACGTTGTTTACTATATATAAAACAATTAATTATGTATGTATTGGGCAGCGAAAATGTACCTGAAGATGCCGCACAAATTATGAGATTTTTGGCTCCAAGCAAAAAAAGGAACACAGAATCTACAAAATGGACATTGACGGTGAATTATTATAGGCTTTCTTCAACCATATTGGATGGTGAATCTTTCAATTCAGCAGCTAAGTATGATAATTTTAGAAGAAGTCCAAGATAGTATTTATGACTAGAATTTTGATTAAGTGTCAAAAGTTTTGAAAGAAGTAGGCAATCAACCCATTAAAGTCTAGGGCTTTGTTTTGGTTAATATTAAAGATAGTTTTCTCCACTTATGAAGCAACAAAAGGTCTACAAAGAAAAACTACATCATCCTAAAAATTTGACTAACTACCTATATTCCTCTATTCCTATTAAAAAATTGTTAAATTAAAGTGGGGCCTTTCTTATCTATTTCTTTACAATATAAAGAATTTCAATTAGTGAGTGACCATAAGATGTATAATTGTTGAAATGACCTTGTTTTTTGCAAAATTAGAAAGACATTGATCATTAATAGGTCTCCTATTAAGATTTTTCCTGATGAACCAACTACTACTTTAGTTATTGATCCATGTGTAAAAGTTCAAGGATATAAACTTTGTCAACTTTGATATTATACTATAGTTATTTGTTAGGTATGTTTATTTATATAGAAAACTATATTTTCAGCTTCTATGAAGTTTGCAGTTATGTTTATATTAAGTTGTTAATGAGTAAAATCATATAAGAATAAATATGAAATAATTATGTTGTTTCATAAAGCATACGAATTTAGTTGAGTATTAGTTAGATAAAAAGATAACGGTTCTAAGAATTAACGGGGATAAAAGTACTTATATGATCAATTCATCATCATCATGTTGACCATGAAACTTCCTAATATTCAAGCTTGAAATACACCATCACCTTCCATAAGATATGTACGTATAGCCCACTTCAATATTTTATTATGTTAGGTATAATGCTATTGGATTTATACTATCACTCAGCATAAACATCATACTACAATGCATCAATGCTCAAGATAGGTTCTTCTTAACACCATAATTGGATTCAAATATCATAATCTTTGTCAATTCGTCAATAAATGAAGTAACACCACTAATGCTTATTCTAAAGGGATTATAAAAATATTCAACACTAATACATTATCTAAATCATTAATTCATGCATCAATGTTAATAAAAACATTAAATACACTTATTAAGCTAGCCATGCATGCACCAATGCCAATTTCTTCTCTCTTGCCAATATTTCTTATATAATTGTACAAAATACACTAGAAATTAATCTATGACAAGAAATCCCTATCCAAGCTACTCAACTTAATCAATATGGACTTTGGTATTTAGTAGTTGCATAGTGATACTATTATTCATAGTGGAGCATAAAAATGTCCAACATGTGTACAAAGAAACTCCTTACACTATAAACATTTCTTGTGGATGTTTAGAAAAATATAAAAAACAAAAAAAAATAGACAGGATAAGGAAGGAACCAAATCATACCTCTAAAAAAAGTGATTATAAATACTCCAAGTAGGGTTACAGAAAGTTCTTCAAATTTTCTTCTGAAAAAGACAAAAACTAATAGAGAACTCCAAGTGATGATAGAGAATAATAAAGAATTGTGTATATATACAAAGATAGAAGAAGGTTAGAGATAGGAAGTGGGAGCTACTGGTCTTTCAACACCATTTTAAATCGTATAAAACAAGTTGGATCAAAACAGAACCATTATAACCCCTACATGACTTTCAACTAACACCTTATAACCATAACATAACACCCCCAAAACTTCAACCATTCATTATGTCTGTTCCCTTTCTTCACCATCATTAACACATTCAAACACCCACCCAACAATGCAATCAAAATCCAAGCAAACAACTCAAGAACTTATCCTATATTTGCTTCGAAGAACATAGCATTTAATAAACACAACACGAAACACAAACCCACAATAAATAGAAGAAAGACTTACCAGGTTGAGTTCAACTCCAGGGAGACGCCAGATGGCAGCAAAACATAAGAAGAGAAAGTTGCACAAACAATGGTAAAAAATAGCAGAAAATCAACGGGAGAGAGGAGGAAGAAAACGAGGAGGAGGGCTAGGGGAGGAGGGGCTTCGGTTCAAATTTTTGGTAAAGAGGGATGACGTCATTTGTGCAACGTCATTTGTGCTGAAACAAATGATGACGTCCCACCTAAAAAAAATTTTATCGTTGCAACATTTGGTGACGAAACCACGATTCGTCATCAAATGCCCAACATTTACTGACAATATTCAATAACCGTCGCCAATACATTTGAAAAATGCCAAAAACGATATAGTTATATTATTTTGATCGCATACATTTGGTGAAGAATCCATATTTGGTCACAAAATGTTATACCTTTGCTACGAAAACTAGATAGCGTTGTAAAATGTAGAACATTTTACTACCAAACTGACAAATCATCGCCAAAACTAAACCTTTAACCTATTACAACAGTCATAAATTTCATTGCATATCACTCAAATTTCGCTACCAATTATATAAAACATCGCAAAAACCCAACAATTTTTCTTACATTCTTAATTTTCTTAATTAATTAACATATATGAGTTTTCCCTATTACTAATAACAAAATGGAAAAATAATCTTTTCACCTGTATATGAATTGTTCTTCATTTGCTTATTTTTTGGAAATGACTAATCTTTAAATATAATTTTTTAGAAACAGCTTTATAATTCTACTACAATGTCTTGTAAAATTATTATTATTTAAATTACAATAATTAAAATGATTAATTTTTAAAATATGGTTTTTGAAATGATAATAACGAAAATGTATACTTTTCTGAAAATTGTAAGTCAATTTTAATTTATTTGAACGATCATCAAATTAATTTGCAAATAGTTTTCAATTGAATAATTTAATTTTTAATTCAAATTATGTTTTATTTATGATAGGAAAATAAATTTATTAAAAATTATTCGTAAACCGGTGGGCTTTAGTGACGAACCATGTATTAGTCGCTACGCCTGACGTTTGTCGACTAAATACAATAGATCATAGCACATTAATTAATACTACTTTCAAATAACTACAGCAAACAATAAATGACATTGTTTACCTAAACTAGAAAAACGACGTCATTTTGTATTAGGTTTTCAAAGACAATAACATAAAAAGCCTACTCCATTCTCGTTCAATCCGTCAACACTAATCCAAAATCCTCTCTTCTGTTTGAGTTCTGTCTTGGGCTCATCACCGTCGAAGAATGATTATTCACTGAATCGGTATTATTCTTTTGTTTTATTTTCATCGACGAAGTTGTGCTAAGTTTAACTTATACCTTTAGGTGTTTATTGTGAGTTCTTAATTATGTATTTGATGTATGAGTTGTGTTTATGGTTGTGTTTTGAAGATGATTTACTATCTATCTTTGTTATTTCTTTATGTCTGTCTTCTTAATGACCTTTAATGCTTATTCTCATCAAAGCTTTGTTTCTGCATTGTTGAAATTATTTCAACAGTATTTTACTTTTATTTATTTCCATTAATAGTAATATAGAGAAATATAGATAATATTATTGAATTTCAGGTTAAAATCTGCCACCAAAGAGAAAACAAGATATGATGCGATCAATGTTCAGACCATGATTTGGAGCTAGTTACTTTCTAGGTGAAGCATCACATTCTATAGCTAAAAGAATCATATATTGTACCTCTAGCTACTACACATGCAAATGAGGCATCACCTTCCGTACCTGCTGTTACACCATCCACCACCCTTATACTGACAGAGATATCAAGGGTAAACGTTGTGGATGGAGGAGGCTGCCTCCAGGTTGGAGCTGAGGGAGATGATGGAAGAACTTATATCACAATTATCAACATTCTGTAAGTGAAAATACATGAAACACCGTACGTTTATAAAGTATGGGAGAGATGAGCTAGTACACATTATAGAGACTTTGTTGGTGTGATACATAAGACTGGTGTACGACCTCTCTATATTTCTGAAGAAATATAGAGTCGTTGGCAGTAGTATTGTACATCACCCAAGGCAATGTACATTTCAGAGCGTAAGTTGACCAACAGATATGAATGACAGGGAGGAGATAGTCTTCCTGTACACATTGGAGGATCTATTACCCACCACGAGTATGCAGAGAAACTTTTAAGTATCTATACTTTACACTTATAGTATTTCAATTTAATTTGATATGTGAATTTTGGATTGAAAATATATGTATTATGGAGAATGATAATGTTATAAATGTTTGGTACCATATATGGTTATATTGTTGAGTTACTTTCTTTGTTTAATAGGGGGTATATATCATAAAAATAGAGAAAATTCTATCAAAATTGTTATAAATTGTAGGTCACTTAGAACATTTTATTTTGATGCAGGAAAACTCTATAGGTAGGAAGCCTACACCCTGTTAGCTCTTTTTGCACACTTACACTAAGAAGCATGATGATGTGACCTTCATAAACACTAGATTTAGAGAACTAAATGTATGTGAAATTTATGTTTTAATATTAATGCATAATAATTGTCAGTTATTAATATAAACATTGCTTTATGAGGACCAAATAAAAGAAAGCGTTCAACGATAGTCTCATCAGTCTGAAGATGTTAATGAGAGTCAAACATATTTTCATGTACTGGGTGGTAGGGACCGTCATGGAAGGATCTTCGACTTAGGTTCATTTACGAACATATGTTATTCGCAATCCTTCATATCCAGTACAGCAACATCTAGTAGACGATCCACATCTAATGAAATCGATGAGCTTCAAAGCATAGTACAAGCATTGACAACTCAGTTGCAATAGTCGATGGAGTCATAGCTCAGATCTGTAATGAGATGAATGAGTTAAAGGGAAAGGGCAACACATCATCGCAACATTCAGAGCTTCTGCATTCACAAAATGAATAGCATAATTGTATTCATTTTGTATGAATTAAATACTTATTATTGTAGATAATAATTTTTTATTATCAATTAGGATAATTTTTATTTTATATCATCAATCAACTTTCTATTTTAACAAATTAAATGTAGAAACTAATCAAAATATTATCAACAGATAACTGATAACTATATAAATTATACATCAATCATAAGATTATCAAATAAAATTAAATGTAGGAAAATATTTAAAAACAATATCAGTAAATTTATCGACGAAAAAATAAAACCGTCGATAAAATGCAGTGAATTTACTGACGGATAATCGAAATCAGTTGGTAAAATGCAGTGAATTTATTGATGGGCAATTAAGATCTATCGGTAAAGTTAGTCAAGAATTTAGTGACAGACTTCTAAATTCGTCGATAAAGTTACTGATGGAGGAGCCTTGTCGATCGCTAAAGTTATCGACTGAAAGAAAATCTTTTGTCTCTAAATTTACCAATAGCTCAAAAATTCCCGTCGTTAAATATAGCAACAAAAAGAAAATATTCGTCGATAATTTAGCGATGGACAATTTGAATTCCGTTTCTAATTATTAACTACGGCCGTTTTGTCGAAAACTCATTTCATTAGTAAATTTCATTGTTAACGTAGCTTGCCAATGGAAAACCTTCACATTTTGTCGGTAATTTCTGTCGCTAAATCCCATTTTTCTATAATTATTCATGAAAATTTTATAGTCTTTCTCCAATATTTTTCCCAAGCTCAAAATATCATTTTTCATATCTGACACATAATAAACATCGGAAATGAATTCATTTTTTCCATTTTTCAAGCAAATTAGAATATTTCCTTTCCTTTTCACCGAAATTTTTGTTACATCTCCAAAGGTAATATTACCACTTACAATTCATCAAGCTCCTTGAACAACGGTTTGCACCCACACATATGGTTACTTGAACCACTGTCAAGGTACCAAATATTTCTTTTACATGCTTCTTCAACTTTACATGTCAAGAGTAAGGTTGACTCACTAATTTTGTTCTCTTCCTCAACATAACTGACATTTTCTTCAACTTTATTGCTACATTCCTATGAATAATGGCTAAACTTATGATAGTGATAACATTCAACATGGCTTTTTTCATACTTTTTATAATTCTATCTTCCATATGGCCTTAAGTAACTTTTTCTTCCTCGACCTTGAGATGAATTAGAATGTTGATTGCTAACTCCATCTTCATTTCTTTTTTTTATCATAATCTCCTCCTATTCCTTGTCCTAGAAAGTTACCAAATCCATAGCCTCTATCACAGCCTCCATCTCGACCTCGTTCATACTGACTTTTCTCTTGATTATCTTCCTTACTTTTTAGTTGTAGCTTTGTTTGCAATAGTTGCTCTATGGATTCTTTCTTCTTTCTCAAAAGTTTTTCTTCATAGGCTTGTAAAGAACCTATGAGTTGATCAACCTACATCGTACTCAAATCTTTTGATTATTCAATAGCTACAACAATAAAATTGAATTTTTCATCTAAGGAATGGAGGATCTTTTCAACAACTTGGCTATCATTCAAATTCTCACCATATCTTTTCATGTCATTTACAACATTTAAAACTCTTATGAAATAATTTGTAACTAACTCACATTCATTCATTTGTAAAGATTCATATTCACCTCCCAGTGTTAAAAGTTTTCTCCAAGATCTGCAATACTTGCTTATCAATGGTTACTTCAAAAGTTTCTCAAACGTTCCATCATCAATTGCTTGATGGATTATGGTGAGAACCTTTTGATCCTTCTTCCTTGTATTACTCAAAACATTTTTTTGTACTTGAGTCAAAGAAACTTCATTTTCTAGTTTCGTGTATCCTTTGTCAACTATCTCCTATACGATTTGAGAGCCAAGTAAAGTTTTGATGCAAGTACACCAAATGCTATAATTTTCTTTAGTGAGATGAGGTATTTGAAAAGGGACAAGATTGTTGTTAGCCATTTTTTTTCCAACCAACTCTTTAGAACTCTAGCTCTGATACCACTTAATTGGAAAATTGGTGGTGAGAACTCACTCAAACATAATAAGAACAATAATTAGAGGAAAACACACTTCTATTAACTTTTCTTCTAACTTGATACAATTTGTTTCTCACTATTATCACTCTTAATTTCTTAAGTTTCCTCATATAGTCAAATGACAATACCACCAAGGTATATGTAGGACATAAGAGAGAACCACAATATTATGAATTCTCACATACATGTGACATATTAATTAACATAGATTATCTAAATCCATGAATCCTCTAAATATATAAATTCTCTAAATTCATGAATACAAACTCCTAAGTGAATGTATAATTAAACTCCTTCATAATTCATGCATGCTTGTGTCTATATAAGTCATGTTTAATTTTTAACAGATTATATAGCTTTTGAAGCATCTCCATCATTTCTCTTGATTTTATCAAAGAACTGAATTTCCAAAGTGATCTGAATTCTAGCCTCAGTAAAAGTTTCATAAACATGAATGCTAACAATGTCCATTCATCATATCTGATGTAATTTATAAATAATCCATAATCAAATACGGCTGCATTGTCAACCGAACCAACTAGTATATAAATCCCGAAGGTTATGGTTCTGCAATGTATTTGGATATACCGATTAAAAGTCCCAAAGGTTATATTTCTTAAAGTGATGTATTTGTTTTATTATAGTTGCTTTGAATTGTTTCTGATGGATGCTTACTGCAAAGCAACTGTGTTAGCAACTATTAATTTTACAGCATTAAAATGCAGAAAAAACTAAACAAACACCGAACAAATTGATAATTAAAATTTGGTAATATAGTTCGGCATACTTAGCTTATGTCTGTGGGGCCATTACCCAGCTTAATCAACTTTCACTTATGATACAATAGTTTTACCTAAGGCTTTACTAAACCACCTTACTTATCCCTTGACACTATCCTTTCAAACTTACACCCTATGAAAGTATATCATTCCTAGTAATACGACCATCTCGTACTAACCTCAACAAAAAAAAATTGCAACAATGATTGATAATAAAGATGAGAATTAAAGCAACTCGAGTGATTGAATCAAAAGTAACATAAACAAGGAAACAACTTGAGATAAAAAAAACTCCCCTAAATATGCAGCTTCATCAACTGAAAATATGGGAAGTTGTAAAATAAAATATGTTCTGTGTGGAACGTCACAAAAATACAACTGCACCCTTACACACATACTAGATGTTTTTCCCATTTAAAAATAATAACTCAACTATAAAAAATTCACACACACAATAGAGAAAACATAGGTTTCAAAGATGGATTAGGTTAAAGAAAAATCTAGCTACAAAAGATAGCTATAATCACCAAAATAGGTTACCAAAGATAGCTCTAAAATCATCCCAAAAATCTTATTAAGATATGGTGATTTTGTCCCAAATAAATCCTATCTTTACTAGGATTTTATCCTTCATGCAATCTTATCTTCAAGAATCTCACATAAGGTAGATTACTTATCATAATGATATTCCATATATATCCAACGATGTCTAAATACAAATAATGCCCAAAATTAACTAATAAGATATCTTAACAAATATCTTATCATTCTCCCCCTTTTGACATTGTTTATCACATATAAGAACTCCACCTTAAGAAGATAGTTGGACACTCCCCGTTGCTCAAACAATGAGTTCACATAAACAATTGTCAAGTTCGTATAAGCTGAAAATATCCAAAGAAACAATTGTCTAAATAAACAATTATCCAATCATCCAAATTTCTCCCCCTTGGGACAAAAAGATTTCAGAAAATAAAACTAAGCATCACGGGAATCCAAGCGAAAAACCCTCTACTTAAGTTGATGTAGTGCATCTAAACCCGTTTGAAATACTCCCTCAACCCAATCAATCTCAGCAAATAAAGCAGCTTTCGGATTAACAGTTGTCAAAGCAAATGGTTTAGTTGGTCCAGAATATGAATATGGCGAGTCGATCACCCAAGCTTACATGTTGACATTCAAAATACGAGGCGAGATGTTTAGCAGAGACACTCAAGAACACTAGAACCCATCCAAGGAACATCGTAGGCATATAGAAATTGTTTAATAAGATATAGAAAGTATAACAAAGATTGTTTTTTGCTACAACTACAATCATAGCCTCAATAATAATTCTCCCCAAATTAAAATTTGCCCCGTGCCAATGGCATAAGCCAATTTATCCTGAGCTAAATAAACTATCATTGTGTGGGCACTCAGTAACCAGTTTGCCAATAATAGCTTATAAAGCATAAAATATTTCTGTGATAACTCAGATGCACGAAGTTTAGTAGAAGATAACTAAGTAATCAATTTACCACCCATTAAAACAGTAGCCAATATATCATGTGTCACAATAAAATCATGCTCATAAGTTCAATGACTAATCAAATTATCAAACCCCAAAAATATATAGTGCGCTCTATTTTGGACCTACCCAAACCATTATGATGTGTTTATGTGTTCATGATATGTTGACAAGATTGATGCATACATGATTTGTTTTATTGTGAATTTGGTTGAAATTTTAAGAACCATGTGTTTTATGATTTAGTAAGAATTTTCTATGATAATGAACATTTTAAATGGTTTTGCTTGTTATTTGTTATAAACTTATTACCTACAAGCTTTTAAGCTCACCCCCTTTTCGTCCCATCTTCAAGTGAAGAAAATAAGAACGAGTAACCAAGAGTCGAGGCATCAATATGTTTTTGGAATGTTCTTGTATACTAAGTTAGATTTTGAAAAAGCAAGACTTTAGATGCATTTCGAGAATTATTGAGTTTGGTATCTTTTGTATTTTGAATTTTGGATATCGATGATGTAATGTGGCTTGTAATGCCACTAAAGTTTTGTAAACTTCTATTTTTTTGTTAATGAAATATGGATGATGTGAGTTCAAATTAGATGTTCTTGGAAGAGTTATCCAATTGAGTTGATAAATTTTAAACATGAATCGTTGATATATATATACATATAAGTGAGATATTATGGAAAAAGGAAAGATAGGGTTTTTGAGAATGATGAGAATTAGTTGTCAGGGATGAGTCAAATGAGTAGAGATTAGGGAGTTTAATGAAGTAAAGTTGGTAGTTGAATGGTTATGCTCATGACTTTCCAAGTAGTACATTGCAAATTTCAAGTTTTTCATAAGGTTCAAATTGGGTTCTAACTTCAGCAGAAAATCTGCATTGATCTAGGCTGAATTAGATAAAGTTGTCTTCTTAAAAGTTGTAGATTATTTTTCTAGCTTTCCAATGATATATAGTATGACATTTTTGGACAATGAAGTTGAGAGATATGATCAGTAGAAGTTTATGATGCTGCTTAGGATGGACATTCGGGGCAGCTACGTTGTTTTGAAATTTTGACCCTTTTGGAGGCAAATTTTGTTTTTGAGGTCTTCATGGAAGTTGTAAATTTAGAAGTCTTCTTTAAAACAGTCTTTAAATGATCTTAATCGGATATTTTTAGTGAGAGTTATGCCTTTTTTTCTAAAACAGGTCTGAGGAAGAAAAGCAAAGGAGGAAGATCGTGACTTTGTGCGATCGCGACTTTGCTGATCGTGACTTTGCACGATCGCGACTTTGCGGTTGCGCTCGCGACCGCAACTTTGCTGGTGTTTCCAGACCTGAATATGTTTCACTCTTTTGACCATAACTTTGTCGTCAGACCTCCAAATGACCTGATTTTTAAAGCATTGGATTCGTAACACATTTCTATACCTCTTCATAAAATTTTATAACTTTTTGTATTGATTCGAAAAAGATTGATCGAATCAAAGTGAGGGCATCAATTGGAAGAACATAAACTGGACATTTTATACTGAACATGCTTCAATATTTTGATGACATCTTGATCTTTAGAGCTCCAAATGAGATGATTATTGTTTCTAAATAAGCTAGAGAATAGAGCTACAAATTATCTGAAGGAATCGAATTTTAATTCAGTCCCTAAAACTTTCAATTTCTGGAGTGAAGTTGGGTATAGTGTACCTTTTTAGTGCAAAAATAGTCCGAAAATGTTTGGGCTATAACTTTCAGATTTTTGAACCAAATTAAATGATTTTGGTGTCATTAGAGATTTAAGGCAATGGGGAACAAATGTTCTGAAGAAGCCCAATATAAAATCCAATTTGAGCTTTCCCAAAGTCTGTTCGGAAATAGAAAGAGTGAGTTCTTTTTGATGATTGACTGGTGTGGGCACCCCCCCTTATGAGATACGTGTCCAGATGTCACTTAGGACGTTGGGCACGTGACTCGCAAGGGTGGGGTCCCAACATTGTGACCTGATTATGTGTTTTATTTATGATCCAAAAACCCAAGAATATTATATCATAACCTGATTTCATACATAGAGATTGAGAAATCCTAGTGTCAATAGATTTACCATAATTAGAAGGATTTAATTACAACCCTAGAGATAGGATGACATAAATCTTTTATATTAGGGTCAAACCTAATAGAGGGACTCATAAATTGGTAAAACATCCCTATAAGATTTAACTGGAGAAATTCGATTATAGACCTTAGGATTAGTTATTAATAGAATCAAGGTTAGCTATTAGCATACCACAGGAGTCTCTGTGATCCAATACATCAACAAAATAATTGCATAATAAAAAATCAATATGTTAAGGGTTTACATGGATTCGAACCTAGATACTAATTTCTGATAACGATAGTTTTTAAGTGAATTCTACTAATTATGCATTCATTACCGTTTCCTATTTCTTTAATTATTTTTTTTCTTTTTATTAAAAATCTAAAATCAATCTGTAAGCTAGATAATAAGGGAAGGGTAATTACTATTATTCAGCGTCTTTGTGAGATAGACTCGTACTTGCTGGTACTAGCTACAACTACGTTGTGCACTTGCGGTTTATTACAATTTTGACTAACTCAAAAAAAATTCAATCAACCGTCTATTGTATATCATTTTGATAATAATAATCAATCATAATATTATGAAAGACTTTTTTTATAAATAAAATGAATAAATTGAAAGATAAGAGTTAGGTATAGGCCAAAAATAAGTTTTAAACAAACTTGTCTAGTTCCTTAATAGGTTTGAACCTATTTAACCACCCAAAAAATGAAATAACTTAAACAATAAATATTATTATTAATGATATTATATGTTTATTTAATCTATTTAGACTCCAATTAAGGCTTGCTATTTAGGTTATGTCAAAAACTAAGAAAATGATGGTATTTCCTTTACTTCCCATGAAATTTTATCTCTTAGAAAATATGTATATATACACCAGACCCATCTTATTCTCCAATAAATTATATAACCTTTTCCCACACCTTATTACATAAGCTAATTTGTGTGATTCCTAACCCACCCTCTTTAATTAGTCTACAAACTTCCCTCTATCTAACCTTAGCATTAGTTTTTCCATTATGTCTAGCACCTTATAAGAAATCTCTTATTAACCTTTCTATTAACTTAGTTAAGCTTTCAGAAAGGAAAGTATAACCAGAAAAATAAATGTGAAGTGAATTTGGAATTGAATTGATTAGTTATAGTCTACCTGTATAGGAAAGATCCATGTTGCACTAATTCCCTAATCTTTTCTATATTTTCTTAACCAAGAGAGGGCATTATCTAAAAAGAGTCTCTTACTTGATAATTAAAGGATAAAGTAGGTGAAGGAGAAATCTTTAACTTGTAGATTTGATATTTTTGAAGGCCATTCAGCAAGGTGGGAAGCATTGGTTGAGGTAATCATATGATGCTTATCATGATTAATAGCTAGCCCTAAAAGTTCTTTATAAATGTGTAAGGAGTTCATTAAGGTTATTACTAATATATAATATGCTCTAGAAAAAAAGGGGTAAATCATTAGTAAATGATAGGCTAAATAAACATAGTTTCTTAGATATGTTGTGGAATTGGTTGCTTGAGTCTTAATTCTCTACCTTCTTTAAACAGGTTAGTTGGTTCCCCATTAATTAGAACATAGAAGGATGTAGATGTTAAGCAAAAATTCACCTAGATACTAAATTTTCTAAGAAATTTGAGTACTTCAAAGAGTTGTTTGATGAACTCCCAGTAACTTTATCAAAAGCTTTTTAAAATTCCAACTTATTTACATAATTCTTTAAGGAATTATTCATAATGTATCCCTTGAATATTTTTTTAGCTATTGGCATATTGTCTCCAATTTGTCTCTTCTAGGAAAGCTCCTTAGTTATCACTTATTAGGAGGTCATCACTTCGCTCAATCTCATAGCCAATAATTTATATATGGTTTTATTAATGAAGTTACAATATAAGATACGTCTATAGTGTTTAAGAGACCATGGTTATGAATTTTGGGAATTAAGCAAATAAAAGTCTTGTTAATCCCTTTTAAAAGTTTACCTTTATTAAAGAATTATGAAATTGCTCTAGTAACCATATCTTTAATTGCAAGCCAAGCTTTTTAAAAGAAGCACCAATCAAGTCCATCAGATCTTGGACCCTTAGTGACACTTAAATCAAACACCAGTCGTTCAATATCTTATAGAGAGAAAAGGCCATTAAAGAAGTTTATCTCCTTATCTTTAAATTAGTTGTTGATAAAGGAGCTCAACAAGTGCACTCATTTAACAATTGCTAATTAATATACCTATGATCTTTTGGAAAAAAAAAGACTTCTTCCTTAAGGTTCTCAAAAAAAGTAATTACTTTACCATCTAACCTAATGAATGAGTTGGTCCTATTAATATTTGTCTTTTCTTTCATTGAAACATGGAAAAATATTACGTTCTTATCTCCCACCATTAACCAAGGAACCTAAGTTTTTTTTTCAGAAGGGAGTTATAAATCATTAAAGCTTTTTTATAATCAATAACAACGATCTTCTCCTCTTCTATTAATTTAGTATCTCCATATTATTGATAAAGGTTCTTTTAAGTTAACATTATATAGATTTTCCTTTATAACATCCTAGTTAGTACTTCTCGTTCTCTTGCCATTAAGGACTTTGAGCTTTTTCTCAATCTAAGCTAGTTTTTAGCACAAATGTAAGCCTTACATCTTTTAAGTGGTTTGTATAATATTTCTCTACTCTTTTCTCTCACACATTTTTTAATGTTATTTTGTGTTTCTTTGTTGTTTTTGCTGGTTATGTATATTCAATCATGGCTCTAAGAATTAAGCAAATCGCAAAACACTCAACATCGAAAGGAAAAACAGAAGTGTTGGGTGATGGTGCACGTGACAGGGCTAAGGATTTTGGAGTGATTTTTTTATCTTCTCGAAAGAAGAAGGTACAAAATTCCAAGCCATTCGTTCAAGAATTGTTACTGCACCATATTATTTTGATTTTATGATCTTAGAAAATCTAGGTTTGAAAGAAAAGATTAATACTTTGAGTGTAAAAATTCATTACAAAAATTTTATTCATTTTGATTTTCCTATATATGAGGATTTAACTCTTGAATTTCACACGAATTTACATTTTGAGCCACTAAAATTAGATAATTTGTTGTTTAGATTGTGTGGAAACCCTTATAATGTAGATTACGATATTATGGAAGAAATTTGTGGTTTTTTAAAATAAAAATTATTGAAAAACATGGAAATTTTCATGTTGACCAATATTGGATGAAATTAACAAGTTTGGATGATTTTACTCTAAAAACTTGACATAATAATGTTATTCTTAATCCTAAACCTTAGTTATTACATAAATTTATATGTCACACTGTTTTTGCTAAAACTCAAAGTAATAAGTGTTCTTGAAAGGATTTATTTATTCTTTAGCGCATGGATTGCAAAATTTGAGTTTTTATATCTACTCAGATTTTTCAAACGATAGTTACTTATCATAATAAGAAAAGTCGCTATCTAGGTATGGATTTCCTTGTTACCACTCTGGCTCAATTTTATGGTGTTTCTATTGATGGACTAACCCTTGTCTTCCTTTAGTTTTTGAATCATACACAATTGAGACATCAACTCAAAATCACAAGTGAAATATAGGACTGGATAGGTGACCTATAGTTCTACTCTGACACAACATCAATGAGAAGTCTCATCCAATAAAGAATTCCAAGAGGAAGAAGAGGAAGGATGGGAGAAGGTGCTTAACCAAATGAAAAAAAAATAACAAGCGCATGAAAGGTCATCTAGACACCATAGAGGTGTAAATAAAGGAGCTTGTTCACCATTAACATCAACAAGAATATGACACGAAGAAAATGCTTAAATATTTTAAATTCAAGGTGTCCAGATTTCATCACCCACGTCATCACCATCTCAATCACCATAAGTCTTCTTGCTCTAATTTTTCTTTAATTTTTATTATATTGTTTTGTTTCTCACATTGAGGACAATGTGTTATTCAAGTGTAAGGACATTTATACATTGGCATATCATTTGTATGTGAACTTGGCATTTGCATTGTGTTGGTTTTGATTAGGTTAGCATTGTTTGAATATTTTATTGCATAATATGTGCATTGTGTGAATGTATCAATGAAATTAATTGAATGGAATTGATTTACCTTTGAATATGCTCATTTAAATTGTGAAGGCATGATAACTTGTAAATTTTGTGATTTAAGTGTCTTTTAGATGAATATGCATGTTAATTAGGATATGACATTGATTCTTTCACTTGATGACACTTGTTTGGATACATTTAGAATTACACTCCTCAATCAAATTAGTTAGCATTATTATTAACATGTCATGAGGATGATTGACTAAGAAGAAATGAAGTAGGCTAAGAAACTAAATAAAAAAATTTGAAATAAAATTCCTATTTTGCTGACCCTTTTTAAGAAAATTGGGATAAGAATAGAACTGGTAGTTAGTTGAGAGTTGTGATATAGTTGAGTAACTGGGGGCATTCACAACAAAATGTTTGTCTTCGTATGAAAAGCTAGAATGACACTACAACTAAGCTAAATAAAAAATGCCACCTAGTTGAGTAACTTAGGGACATTTATGACAAGGTGTTTGTCTTCTTGTCAAAAGACTTAAGTTATCGTTAAAGAAAATTTTAAAATGGTGTCACAATAAATAAGACCTACTGATCTTTTATAAATATTAAGAACTTTCATAAAATGAAACTTAGTGATAGTTTGCCTTTTTAATTGATCAATAATAATAAATGCATGCATATAAGTGTCATAAGTGATGAATAGGGTATTAATATTTTGGTTGTTATGTATATTCAAATCAAAGAATTTAAACATGAAAGGAACAAGTTACTAAGTTGGCACTATTTTAGTGGTTGATATTTGAGGTTAAGTTAATTCAATAAGATTTGATGTCATTATGTTAATGGACATTTTGAGTGGCTGTTTAGAACTTAATTCATAGTCATTTACGTTCATTTTATGTTCATCTATAGCTAGTTTATCATGTTTTAGTATTATTCTGACACGACCCGCCTTTTGGACCGTGTTGGCACTAGGGAATGGGTAGGTTTAATGCCACCAAAACCCGTAGTAAGCCTACCTTTTCTATGTTCT
>JAOQML010000007.1:1047688-1060338 GCA_027568935.1 Erythroxylum urbanii | reverse complement strand
GAGTGGATGGTTTCATAATTGTAATAGTTTTCGGATCAAATGTAACATGATCAGTGCAAGCGGAATCAATTATCCATGCATTATTCAAAACAGTATGTGAGCTGAGTAGTGCTTTACCTTGGTTACCTGATACAGTTGCAAGAGCAGAACTCTTGTTTTCTACCACATCAGTTGTTACAGCTGCTGCAGTACCATTTTTCTTTGAATCCTTCTTCTTTGCTGCCCTTGAATGGTCCCACCATTCAGGGTAGCCAATAATCTCATAGCAATGATCTCTGGTATGCCTGCTCTTCTTGCAATGAGTACATCGCAAGTTGTCTTTGTCTTGGCCTCTTATCTCTCTTGATTGGTGCCTTGTCATCATCACTGCTGCCTCAGAGTTTTCAGTTTCGGCTTTCCAGGTTTCACGCCTCACTGCTTCTCTGCGTATGAGTGCAAAGCACTCTTCTAAGCTAGGAGATTTATCCCTACGCAGTATCTCACCACGGACTTGTTCAAACACATCATCTAGTCCAGCAAGAAAGATATACACCCTCAATCTTTCAACAGAATCATGGTAAGACTTCACATCATCTGCATCCTTAATTCTTACCTTATCACGGTGGTCAAGTTCCATGAATATCTCAACCAGCTCACCATAGTATTCAGAGAGTGATCTACCTCTCTGCCTGGCCTTGAGGCTCTCTGGTGAAGATTAAATGTTTGCAATTCATCACTACCATCATAGAAGGCAACAGCTAGTGCATCCCAAATCATGCGTGCAGTTGGTAGTCTCAGGTACCTTTCATGATCTCTTTCTTCGTGGAGATCAATAGCCACCTTTTTACCTTTTGGTTGTCAGCATACCATCTTTCATAGCCATCATCTATTTTTGCAGGTTGTTGAGATTTGCCTCGGATAAATGAAAGTTTCTCCCTCTCAACTATGTGCATCTCCATGATCTGAGACCATTCATCGTAATTATTTTCATCCAGGATAATTTCAGCAATGAAGCTGCCTTCGGATTGGATCACCACAGGTTTAACTTTAGTGTTGTGTTCTGACATTTTAATGAATCTGAGCCAAAGCTCTGATACCACGAAAAATTTAAGAGTTTGTGTTGAATGTTTGGTCTTTCATTCATCTTAAATTTGAGATTACAAAACGCATGAATATATAGCCTGTACATGCTAAGAATGGGGGGAGACTAAATAGGAATGGATCATTACAAAATATATGACATTATCTTCCAACTAATCTTGATCAATGTACATCCCTGATTTATAGGGATTTCTAATTCTCCGAATTCTCAACACCATCAACCTTTTTACCCAATTAATGGGTTTAATGTGAGCTTGAGAATTGCCACATGAAAACAGGGTTTTATCTGTGATGTTTTAACTATTTATTTTAATATGGGTTCATGAATGTTGAGTTTAGTTTACTAGTCTTCTAAGTAGAGGCAATAACGAAACTTGTTAAGTAAAAGGTCATGAAATAAAGTTAGATTCATTTGATTTTGTTATGCAAATTTTTATGCTTGTTTAATTGAGTTGTCAAACTCTTATATCACAAATCATTTTATTTTTAATTACTATTATAGCTTTTATTATTTATTTATTATATACTGGTTTAATATGATTGAACCTTTAAATCTTAAACTTTTTCTTTGACCGATTCAATATTTGGTCTGGTTTTTAAAACATTAGAATTAAAAGTGCAAATGATAACATGAGAATATATTGCCCACCGAATGCAAGACAAATTCAATTCATGGGATTCAAATATGGACAAGTTTACGAACATGATCAATTCCAAGTTTGAGTCTAGAAGCGAAATAGGATCAAGCAGTGAAGATTCATGCCTTTTCAAAAACCGTAACACCACTTTTCATTGGTGCATATATGATATGATGTCTAGTTATTTCCGCAAGAACTAGATAAATGGATACACCTAAAATAGGTGATTTGGAGCATATGTCAGCATTCTCCTAGAGACTTGCTAGATCGAAGGACGAAAATAGAATTCTTCCAAAAGAAATTTCAGTTTTAAGCAAACCAAATTATTGATTTAGAAAGTAAACTACTCTATCCCAATACAAAATCCACAAGAAAAAGGCTTATATAAGACTTGGTAACTATTAGAGTCTGCCAACTCTAACATGTCGTTGTGTATTTCCCATTTCCCTGCTAGGTACGTTGCTTGTTCATCATCAACCAATGGATGTTTACAGAATTCAGATTAAGAAGGCATTAGTTTTATGCAAAAGATTGCACAAGAAGACAGAATGCATGATTGCAAGCTTAATCCAGTTCAGCTCATCTCGGTTCGTCAAAAGATTCGCATTACAAATAATGAAAACCCTTAAAACAAAAATGTAGTACAAAGCATTAAAATGGCTCAGAAAAGAACATGTCTCAACGATTTGGATATGTTGACGGTTTTCAGTATAATGCAACATCCATCCGACAGTTTGAAACCTTGGGCCCTCGAGTATATGTTCCGCCGATAAACAATATGGGTAACTCTCTCCTTTCCCACACTCTAAACCCACCCACATAACAATTTGAGGGGTAGAGAGGAAAACTGGCACCAGAATACCATAATGATTATCTAAAACGTGTCTGATCCTACACCAAGAAGCAAAGTGTGGCCAGGGAACTACGGCTTCAGTGTGTCCTAGTTGCTGTGAAATGAGGGATTACCACAAGCATCAATGAATGCAATTCAGGAATTACAGCAACTTACAAGGTCTGCTTCATGAATAAGTAAGGAATGCAGACAAGTTGCAAACGTAAGGAATCTTGAAACAGCCTTTTATCTAAAGCGTTCACAACGTCTAAGTACTGTTGTATAAAATTGTGGACATCGCTTCTCTATTATACTATGCAAAGAAGTAATTTACTGATGTTTAGTATACATTCAATTGGCCCCCTAATGCCTTGTATTTAAATCCCCGTTATTTGAATCACATAATTCAACTCTTACCACTTCATAGGGATGTAATCAAGCCTTTACATCACTTGAATCATGCAATTAAATCGAACCGTAATTTAAGTAACAGATAATAGAGACTTTATTGCATGGACTATATTTTAGAAAATGGTAGGGGCTTAATAGCATAACTTACGTGAAATTAGGGATTGCACTTTAGAAGACCTTAGGAATAACACTGAATGTAGCACTAGGACCTTATTTGAAGCTCATTTTTCTAATACTAAAGGGGGTAACATAGCCAAGATTGAAATCCATAACCATCATGAATTGAGATCTATCTCAATGTTCACTCTGCTCAATATGAAAGACTTCCAGCGAAATGACGAACTTAAGTTAAACTCCAGAAAAAAGCTACTTCAATGTCATGTCATACTAGGACCTACAATTAGCTCGACTAAGCATACAGTGCAAAACAAATTTCTGATAGCCTCACGATGATGGTGCAAAAAAGCTCAAGTGTCAGTGTTACCCAAGCAAACTTGCCTGTCTACAAAGTTCAGCATAATCATCTCCAGCAAAGCTTATGCATGGTTAAAGTGTCCATTCAACGGAATTCTCAATATTGAAATTGACTTGATTACATGAGACAAAGATTCGTAGCTTTATAGCAAATGGTATTTAGAGGTTACTGGAACTGTATTGGCTAATGAATGTAGTCAAAGCACAACATAGGAAATAGAAATGAAAAGGAAGCCCAATTCTATACCACTACCAATAATACTTCTACCCACGTACATAGGAATCATCTGGTAAAGCAGAATTTGCCATAAAGGCCATCAACCTCTTATATGAACAAGTAAATGCCAGGGTCCATTCTGTAACTCCACTGCACAGTAGTTACTGACAGATTCCTATACATATTACTAGTACCACAGAAAAACTGGTAGTCAATTCCTACACCATAGAAGTAACACAGATTCAAGCCTGGTAACACCCTTCCTCCAAAGAACCCAAAAACAGAAAAGAGATATTTGTAGTCCAACTTTCTGAATTACATGCCTGTGGAAGCAAAATTTACTTTTAGAACTATAATTTCAACTCTCTGCTGGCACCTTACCTTTCTAATCAACCCATAAAGCATCCATCATGTTTCAATGCTACCCTTTTCCAAAATCAACATTTGAAATCTTTTTAAGCAGAAAGAGCATAGTATAGAAGCAGCTGCTTGTGTAACCACCACAAAAGATATCATCCTATCTAGAGAGCATTAAAAAAAAGAAAAAGAAGAGGTGCTTAGAAACTAACACTAATCCCATGTGTAAGCATTAAGCTTTCATGAAATCTCATATGATAAGAATTTCCAGAACTAAGTGGATACCAACATCATAAAAGCTTTAAATTGGTAGGATTCAAATTCACATCACATGACATACGGCCAAAGAAAATGGACATACCCATAAAATAAAAAAGTTAATAATATGACGAAGGAATAGCAAATTACAGAAATTTGTATCTAGCATCAGTCTGATGTTTTCACAAAGTTGTATGAAAGTCCATCAAGTGTTCAAAACAAAAGACCTAACAAGCATCTAAACTCGTTATCAAAGACACCGCAAGGTATCATTGATTAGAAACCAGATATTGTTATAACTCACTACACCGATAGAAAAATATCCAAATTAACAGGTAAGTTCCAACATCAGTCAAATTTTCTTATTCAAACAACTACACACTATCAACAAAGGAAGTGAGAAAAAGAACCTAAAAAGGAAATCCAACCGAAAACAGAGAAAGGTAGGCTCAGCTCAGATCAGATCACTCGGAGTCCGTGGTACCGGAGAGTGTATCCAACTTCTCACGTTCAAGGCGTTCAAGGGCTTTCTGGTGAGCCCAGGTCTCGATGGTGAGATCAGGCTTGGCATTGAGACCAACACCCAAAATAACGATGGTAAGGAAGCTGGTAATGTAACAAGGAAGCTCCCAATCCTCCCACTTACGAGACTGACCAGATGGAGGAGGAGTGATGTTGAAGAGGTATCCCTTAGGGCGCTCCTCGTGACCTGGGGTGGACCAGCGGCTGGGTCCAGCGGCGGCACCGCCTCGGGTTCGAAGGGACGATAGCAGGCGCTGGCGGAGCATGGTGGGTACCAAATATTACTATGAGCCGCGCGGCGCGAGTTAATCAACTCAATTACAATTAGGGGAAGGGATGGGATGGGCCCCCTAAAGGCTAAAAGAAAGGAGGAGTTTTAGTTTAGGCTAAAATAAATGGAATCATTACATCCACAAGTTAACTACAATCGAAACAAGCAGTTAGACTTCAACATTACCACTGTTTTCCATTTTTGGATAACATCACCTCTCACGACTAAGTATTCCCTCAACAGTGTCAAGAAAGTTAGGATTTATGCTGAGATATCGCAAGATCCTTAGTAAGCTTATAATCAACTAATGAATTTAATTGTATGTGATATCTAAGTATGGAAAAGCATTGTGCTATCGTCCCGCCTACTTTTGACTCTTGTTCCAGCCTAACAATTAGAGACAATTTTGTTTTTATTCGCATCTTGTGTTTAAGGGGTCATTTAACCCCGTATTATTCCAAGCTCCGATGCCAGATATCCATTAGGCAATATAACCCTGGACTTCTTAAGCCTCTGATTCTTCTTGTTTACCCCCTGACTAGTTACCATTCAAATTGGATCGCCATCATCTCACAACTTGCCAATTCTGTGTTTCCTGTGTTGTAATGGTAGCAACCTCACTAGGATTAGCTGGAGGAATACCTCCAGCATCTTGGCCAATTGACGTACTTGGTTCTTCTCACTCATTGTCCTCTCTTAGCTCATTAGAACATTTTGCTTCACCCAAATTTGTTTGTAGTTAATAAGGCCTTTCAATCCTGCTAAGCATTTTCTGTGACCAAAATTGCAAACCAAACTAGAAAATTTCACCCACACGGGCAAACTCTCAAAGCTGGGAGGATCTAGCTTAAGTCCCAGCCTCCATCTCTTCAAAGCCACTGGTTTCTTATCATTGAAAAGCCAAGTTCCACCACCAAGAGCCAAACATAAAGTACTAATAGGTAATAGGAATCACGAGAACTGCTTGTCTTAGTTTTTCCCTCCTGAAGATTCTGGTATACTTGAGTTTACAGAAGAGGAAGATGAGATGCATCATTGGAAAAACACATTATTGCAGAAGAAAATTGCTTGTTCTATTTCAAACAGAAAATCCAACAATAAAATTGATCATTCATGATCAATCAATCAATCAATCATCTTATACCTATATCTATCTATATATATACGTAAAAGGTAGTGGATGGATTCAATAACTCTCACAAGTTAGTATACATGACATCATATATATTCATAATACTATATTAACTATATTGACACGATGTAGGAATGAGAATTCTCGTCTTCAATTCAGAGAAATCTGGTTTTCCAACTCATCTTTAATTAATAATAAGCCTAATGATAGGAAAAACCCATATGAATTTTCAGGCCTCACTTTCTTGTTGTGCTTCCTGCTAATTACTAATAATTGGTATATAACTACATTACTAGCTACAATTCTATAGTAGCTGCATCCCTGCCTTCCTTCACAGCTCCATTTTCAATTGATTCAAGTGCAAAGATGCTGTGCCACAATAACAATCTCAAAGTTAGTCTTGTGATCTCAACTTATTCATCTTCAGATATATTTGTAGTGATCTTTACATCTTATAAACAACCAGAAAATTTCATTGCAATAGGAAAGAATTCCATACTTTTGAAAAGAAGCTAATAACAAAATTTTCTTGGACTGTTTCTGTCCAATTAATACCATTGTTGCAATAAAATACATTTAAAATGCAATAGCTTCAAAACACAACAGTAGCTTGAAACTTATATGCTCAAATTCACTGGATGACCGCAGATGGTTCATACCTATTTTTTATTTAAGATTGAAAGAATTCTGCAGGGCAATCCAAATTTCCAGTGTCAAGATGCACCATATATAAATTTCAAACAACATTGTACACCACTATTCATTTTTAGTTCTTAACAAATAATCAGGAATACAAGAATATAATTTTACAGTTTGAGCATACTTCTTGCATGGAGAAATTATAGGAAGTAGTTTGATCTACCTGAATTAGCTGAGGAATCATAGCTTAAAAGGGAGTTCTCTGGAGTAACAAAGTTATGACCATCTTGTTCTCTTCCCCAAACTGGGTGGTGGAGCACATCAAAGTGCCATTCTTGTTGATGCTGCTGTATGTTCCGGTTGACTTGAACTTCTGACCACATCATAGGCAAAATCATGCCGGGAAAGTTACTTTCAATTGGTGATCCACTCTGCAAATTCAAAGGAATGGTTCAAAGCATTACAATCGCAACAATCAGAATACCTAACTTTTTGTGGTATTTCAATGCCAGATCCCTATCTCTCTCTCTCTCTCTCTCTCTCTGAATAAATTCTGTACTGAGAGAATATTCAACTCCCATTTAACAAAATGACAAAAGTTTAATTTTCAGGGCCTCTTATAATTACCAGGCGTTTGATATGCATGCCAGAATTCTGAAATCTTAAGACAATTTAATGATTGCAATTGTAGGAGGCACAGGCACTGTTAAATTCTGCACAACAGAGACTTGGCATCGTGCAGTTCAATTAGAAAGATGGTGAAACGGTGAATGACCATTCCAGTAGAATAGTACAAGAAATTTAGTTGCTTTATTTCCATAAAAAGCATTCTACCGAATGGTTGAGTAAATGCCAGGAGATAAAAAGATATTCACCAGCAAAAGCTTATCCTCTAACAATGAACTATGTTTCAAGATTAAGTCATTAAGGATGTCTCAAAACTAGCTTTACTGAGGAGCAGCTATACAAGGTTCAAACCCTTACTCTGTTCTCACATTGGCATTTACAATATAACAACCTTTGTTAACATTAAGTATAGTAAGAACAATAACTCACTTCAGCAGCTAATAAGGAGTCGAGGTTGAAATCAATTCTTGGGTTGACTTCTGCAAGTCTCATTGATAATAGCTGAAACCAAAGAAATTTTTGAAGAATAAGATGACAACTCATATGGCTCACAAAAAAAAAAAAAGACTAAACAATTTTGCCGCTTTGCTTCATAGAAATTGTTACAGAGAAAAGGCAGTAGAAAACAAAATGAGAGAAGATTAGACAACTGATCCCAGCCTCCGAAAAGAAAACAAGAAAAGTAACAGGTTGCCTGCATGAAAGTCAGACTGAACCGCGCTCAAGTTTAAACATCTATTATCTAGTCTCAAAAGGTAAAATTAGTAACAAAATAAGAAAATCAGACCTCTACTTTGCGTTGAAGAGACTGTACGTGATTGATTATTTCATCAAGTACCAATGCTGTGCCTGTAATCTGCATGACAAAATAATATCCCCCTCAACAGCCATATAATACAACAACAACGATACTCAGTAGAAATCTCGTTGACACGCGAGATTCAGGAAGGTCTAATAGTACACAACCTTACTCCTAAATAGTAGAGAGATTGTTTTCAAAACAACCATATAATACAGAAGCATAAACTAATGTAGAAAACATAGTCAATAAAAACTTATGGTGTGAATAAAATATAAAAGTGAACAGGAATTTATCAACCTTATTAGACCAAGTGAAATCAAACAAAAGATGAAGCTGAGAAGTCTTTGCATGTAAAGGGAATTTCAAAAAGATTAAAAAGAAATTTAGACATTCATAATCTGCAAGGAATGTGCGTAGGAATCTGATACAAATAGGTCATGATGGGTGTGAGAAATTAAATCTCTACCTTTCTGGAATCGTAGATCCATATTCCGCAGCCCTAAATAAGAAAAACTACTCACTAGTCTTGGATACGTCACTCAATGGAAATAAAATAGGTGAACCAAACACGAGCAACATTAGTCATAATTGCTCACCATCACAGGGTGACAAATACGCATGGTGAAGCCACATGGCTAAGTGGTTTAATGTCTCAAAAAAAACTACAGTCATCAATTCAGTGACCGCAACATTAGTCATAATTGCTCAACATCAATGGGTGAAAAATATACATGGTGAAGCCACATGGCTAACTGGTTTAATGTCTCAAAAAAAACTACAGTCATCAATTCAGTGACTGCAACTTTAGTCATAATTGCTCACCATCACTGGGTGAAAAATATGCATGGTGAAGCCACATGGCGAACTGGTATAATGTCTCAAAAAACACAGTCATCAATTCAGTGACTATGACATGTCCCTTTTCAGTTCAACCAAACCCTATTGGAAGAAGTCTTTTATTTCATCATCTGTTCATCATCCACCATATGAACACTGAACTTAAACGATAAGTTAGTACAATTAATAATGATCAAAATTTCCTTTGTCCATGATCCTGGGACCAAATTTCAATCGAACAAGGCCCGAGAATAATACGTGCTTCAAGGCACTTCCAGCCAAGCATTTTCTACAAATAAAATTCAATGTCTAGCCCATGGGTAATGTCGCCTTCTCCACCAAAGACTGGACTCTGTGAATATCAAGTTTGCAATCTTCCAAAATCAACTTTTACAATAGTTCCACTGTTCGAAAACAACAAATGAACTTGGCAGGGTGCTAACAGGTTTTACAAGCAACTTCAATTTTTTCTTACTCACGTCCAAAACTTGAAGCTGCGGCAATCAGGTTTAAAAGAAAGAGTGAATGACAAAACAGATCAATTTACTCTACGACTAAATATGACAAGGCCAACCTCAAAAATGGACCCCTAACAAACTCCTATCTTACATATACAAGAAAAGAATGGCACCACTAGACTGCTGAAATTACAAGTATGCCAAGTTGTCGCCCCACCAGGCACTTTTCTTGGTACAAAAGGAAAAGACCAACTTTTGCTAAAAAGGTGACAATGACAAACTCATTAATTAAATGCACATAATCCAAATATATAATCACACTTTCTATAGACACAACATGATATATAATGATTAATTAAGCCTCATTACCCAATCATTATCACTTCCAAACAGAAAAAGAAAGAAGGAAAACGTCACTGTGATAATACTAACCTTATTGCAACCTGGGACCAGCTCTTGAAGTAGCTTCATCTTCGCATTGATCTTCTCTCTCCTCGCCTACACATTTTGTCCAAAGAAACCCCCATGTCACAATCACCATTAATAAGAGTAATTATAAACTAACAACACATTAATTAAACTATTAAGATTATCAGTTCATTACTCTCTCTGCTAGGCTATGGCTATCTGTGGCTTGACCTCTGCGTGCTCTAACGTGAACGTATGGAAGGTTCTGCCCATTTTTTGAGCTATCGTTTTCTGCGCTTTTGCACTTCTTTGTCGACCCTTTAACCTAACTTACACAAATTCAACGAATTTTGGCAATTTAGAGACTAATTTTGAATAGATTAGTAAAAAACTGCATAAAAATTGAGCTCCCTAAATCTCCCCACCTTCTTTTCTCGCTCCTTCCTCTTTACCGACCTCTGATTCAGCGCCTTGTTATCCGTCTTCTGCGGCGACGAATTCAGGTAGGATTCCGTCTCCGTCGGCTCGCTCTTCACAAGTTCCTCGAGATTGCCACTAGAATTGGATAGAACAGAACTCGTCTCCAGCGAACTGTTGCCAGCAAAGACTGAGAATTTGGCGGCTCGCTCGATTAAGTCTCTGTTACTCGGGAAGACTGAGAATTTGAAATGGTGCGGCGGGTAGGCGTTGTGTTCAGGCGGGGTCGCGAGAGTTGAATCGGGAGAGTGAAGAAGCTCCATGGCTTGATTGGCGGGTAATTCGAGGAGAGCAGTGAAAGAGCTAGCGTTATCTTGTGGAACAGAAATTAAGTGCTGGATGTCTTCGCCAAATTGGGCAACATAATCGAATCCAGAATGGTCCTGCTGTGCTGGCCTGAAGCTGGATCTAGCGCCGGTTACTGCAGATAACTCCATAACGAGAGGATTTGGTGAAGGAAAAAGAGACTCAAATTTCATAAACACAACGAAATGGGTATAAAAATTCTGAGGTGGGTATGTTAGAGAAAGGTGTAGAAGGAAAGGGCAGTTGAAGAAATGTGAGTATGATCTTGAATTTGCGTGAAGATTGAATCTTGAAACTATGAAAGAGCTTTAGCTTCAAAGCGAAGAGGACTGTTTATAACATAGAGAAAGGAGCCGTATCAATGTTGGAGCTGGGGGATAATATAATAGCAGCGTAAAGGAGTGGGGAAGTAGAAGGAACTTTAAAGGTTGAGAGAGAGGATTGGGCGATTTTGGCAACTGTTTTGTTACTGTGCAGTTCGTTGAGATGGACGGGTGAAAAAAGAGAGGTATAGGACAGGTCCGGACCTACCCTATCTCCATTTACCTTGCCTGCCTGCCTTAAGCAAATGTCAAGAGCCAGCTCGACCTCGGAGGAGGAAATTTTCCTTGAAACTCTTACATACACGAGTTGAGTTGGGGGCTGCATGCTCTTTCAAATTATACCAAAGCACGTAAATAGACTTACGAAAATGCTACAAATTTAAAAGATGAATTAAATCTAGCAAAGTGATATCAAATTGGGACGTAAAAAATAATTAAATTAATAATAAATTTAAATTAAATTAAACTAATTTTAATTTTCAAATTTGATCTAATTTAAAGCCTATTTAAATCCTCATTATTATTTGTTAATTGATGAGTAAAAATTAAACAACAACAACATAAATACCTACTAGAAATCTCGCTAAGACGTCGAATCTGAGGAGGTTCAGTAATATGTAGCCTTAATTCTAATTAGTAGAAAAGTTATTTTTAAGTAACACACATAAGGAGGAAAAAATAAATAAATAAATAAACAAAAATTAAATAAAAACAAAATTTTTAATTTTTTAAAAAATAATAATTGAAACTCATGCTCCATCTGTTGCCATCTCCCTCCTCTCGTGCGTGCATCGTGTCTACTGCTATGTAGAGATGGCAATCTTGACCTGGGTTGGTCGGGTCATAAGCTAAGACTGCTTGACCCAAAAGGAAGGTACAAAACGAAGTTGTTTTGTCATTTTGCCAAATTTTTTTAAAAAAATATATGACGGGCTAGGCTAGGCCATGCGCCGGCAACCACTAGCCTATCAGACTATGGGTAGCCCAGTTAGTGAGTTGTTTAGGCTAGGCTTGGGCTTGGGCCACCATCCCCACTGTTGCACTTACCAAATCCTTTTGGCGCTTGTTGCTGCTGTTGCCATCTCTTTCCTACTTTATCCCTGTCACCTTCCGCCACTATCTCTTTGTTGCCAGCAAGTATGTTTTGCACTGGACACATTTATTTTATGTAGTTTGCATCTTTTATGTGTTGATTTAGGTTTTAGAGTGAATCTTTGTGTTTTACAGCTAATGATTTTTTCAATCCATTCAGATATTTTAATTTATTTAGGGGTTGTTTGGTTTCACTTCTATTTTCTATTGTGATTTTTAGTTTTTCTTTTCTGTTTTTTATTAAAAAAACAAAAACCTATTTGGTTGAGATTTGTAATATAAACACTGAAAAAACTTATTTGGTTGAGATTTGTAATAAAAAACTGAAAACAAAAATATGATTAATTTTATCATCTTGTTTATATTTTTGTAATTATACTCTTATGTTAATAATTTTAATATAATACATTACGTTTTTAAATTAATTAATTATCATTATAGATAAAATTAAAATATATGCAAATTAAATATAATTAAAAAATTTACACA
>JAOQML010000007.1:1008631-1023139 GCA_027568935.1 Erythroxylum urbanii | reverse complement strand
ATTGAACTGTTTTTAAAAATAGTTATTAAAGTAAATTGAATTAAAAAGTTAAAAATTGAACCGAAAAGTTGAAACATTCAAGATTTTTAATGTTAAACCACCCAAATCGGGTGATTTTTTAATCATTGGTTTTTTTATACACTTTCAAAGATTAAAAATAAATCAAAAACTTTCAATTCAGTAAATACCAATTATTACATTGTATAATGTCATAATAACATTGACAACATAAAATTATATATAAGGATCTATCATACAATAATGTAATAACTATAGATCTTTTCTTTTTCAATATCTGTTTATTTTGTCACTTTAGTTGCCTTCTTTTTATATAGGACAAGACAACACCACTATATCTAATATTTTTATCTTGAACCCTAATATTATATTAATAAAATTTTCTCTTAAAATAGTTGCTAAACTAACTTCACAAAACCTAACAATTTATAATCCTTTAGATCACCAACATTGTCATGCCAAAGGATTTTAGTGAAGACAAGAAAGAAGAAAAGTTTTATGTGTTGCTATTTTTTTTAAAAAAAAGTTACTTAACTAACTTGAATAACTTAATTTGGTGGTTATATTGGAGTTTCACATTTAATTATAAGGGCATATGGTTGATACATGGGACTAAATTGAAGTTTCTATAAAATTTTAAGACTTAGTAGAGGAAGAATTGGGATAGCAATTACAAGTCTAAGTACAATGAAAGGCTTTTAGGTAGTTGATGTTATTAATAAGTATATTTTATTTTTTTACCCTTTCAATTATTTTTGAAATTAGTATCCTCTCTTCAATATTTTTTGATAACCTTGGTTGAATACTTCCTGTTACCTTAATTAAAATTCATAAGAAAAATCAAATTGTTTATTAGCGATAGAAATTAAACTGTTCGATGATTCATTTTTTTTAAAGTATATTGAACATGGGCTAGTCAATACCTAATAAAAAAATATTGCTTCAATCAGTCCTATGTGTAAAATTCTCTATAAATAGGATTGTTTGAGCATAAATATATCCCTTCAACCAAATGCAACTGATAGAATTATAATATGAAACTTTTCTTGACTTAAATAAGATCCTTTAAAAAAAAGATGAATTTTTTAAGACTTAAGAGAGTTGTACTAAAAAAAAAAGGGTTATAAGGTCATCTACTCGGCACACTCAACTCAATTTGTATATCCAAACGCACATTTTTAATCTACATAGTGTTGGTTTATACCCTACAACCAATCAGTTTGGTTATAATTTCGTGATAATTATTTAAAGATATTTTTTATCTTGTACATGTTTAGATGTCTATGATAAAGTCCATTGAATAATTATACATTGTAAATAAAATTATAATGAGATTAAAATTATGAGATTCATATTGCATTGATATATTATCCCTAAGTTATTTCTAATCAATGTTCTACTAAGATTGGACATTAATAGAACTTAAAAATACTAGCACATTTGATGTTTTTCTTTATGAATGAATTACTTGATCTTAAAGACTAAAGTATGGAGATACTTAAAGAAATATATGGGTGCTTATTAGAGAACAAGTTCATCGAATATACCTAATATGAGAAATTTATTTGGAACATTACTTGTATGTCTATGAAAATTCTCATTCTAATGATTGTATAAATGATCATTTGATTAGGGTTCTCTAAAGTTATATTGTATTGGAATTATTATGTTTTGATACTATTTTATAAGATTAAAGTGATCATGATTTTTGGAAATCAAATTATGAAAAAGTTTTGCAATTATAATGCCGCTGATAATATCGGATCCTGTCCTGATTTTACGACATATTGATCAATAATAACAATAAATACTTAGTCCTAGTTTAGTTATTATTACTTCTAGTTAGAAAATCTAATGAAATAGAATAAGACGAGATGTAATAATTGGCATTTATTCATTAATATTTTTAAAAAGTAAAACTTACTAGAGGGAATATACAAATTTAACAATCTCAACATAATCAAATAAAACAATTAAAAAGCATCAGTTCACTTGTTACTAAAACTTCCAAGGTTTTTACAACTGTTTCTCTCAAGTAGGAAAAAGAATTTTACTGTAATTAAATTTTTTTAAAAACAATTGGAATCTGAGGCTTTAAATTAAGGACGGAGCGTGGGGCATAACGTACTGTTTTGGTCCCTTAGGGCGGGGACCATCTTAAGAACCAAAGCCCGACATTGTTTTTAACTTTTATTGGTTGAAGCTGACCCGTCATTTTCTCGCGTTTATTACTTTCCCTTCAAAATCACAAGTTGTGTTTTTATGATTTAATGTCTGAATAAGTAAAGTTCACATCCTTAATTTGTGTGTCTACATGGGACAGGTGTTCCATTCATATTATAAAGTAGCATATCTAACTTTATAAATTTATAGTGTTTTTACTTTTTACATTTATGTATCTCTGTGGTTGTAATATGATGACCATACTCATAAGTGAATTATAATCAAAATCCAACAAAAACTATAGGTTGTGTGAAGTGTGACATTTGACCAGAAAACGATACAAAGCATGGGACCAAACAATTGTACAAACATGGAAAGGAGATGTCGTTTTCGATCTGCTTTCCATTATACTAGCTAATTATTAACCGATTTTCCAGTTAGCATAAGGAATCTAAGTTTAAGGTATGTTGGAGAACAGATCATGGTCGAATCCTATTTATTAGATGGATAAATGTTCATAAAATAAAATAAGTACAAAATAATGAGACAAGTGATCTGAACCGGTGTGATGATGAGTATATATTACAAATGATTGACACGTCATATCAACAACCATGGTCATCATGGATGTGTGGGAGACATCTCCTAGGCATTTCAGAGCTGTGTTTGTTGGTCGAACTTCTTGAAGGGCAGATGGTTTTATGGATTTTGTTAATTGCCGTAATGGAGCATCCATTTAGAGAATATGCTTTGGACCTGTAATGGAGCATCCATTTAGAGAATATGCTTTGGGACCTGTAACTTCTGGCTGGATGAAACAGTTAAGTTGGGTTTAGACATTCCTCGTGACCGATGCTTAAAGAGTAATGATGTTATCTTTAAATTTCTGTCACATAATAAATGTATAAACGCCGCAAACTTTCCATAAGTGGATCTTCACTTTTCCAGGTTTGGTAACTATGGAGCTTTTCCTCTCCACCAATACAAAAGAAGAAGGAGCTAGTTAGTGATTACTGGCCAAAGTGTTTGTAGGCATACATATAGGCACTGAAGAGTCAAAGTCAATTGGCCATTTTATTTCTTTTTCATCAAACAATGGCGCCTTCAGCTCAATTATTTACACCCAGCTGTGTAGGCCAACAATCTACTGTACTACTCTTTCACTGAATTGGAAACTCAAAAGATGGCTCTACCAGGCAGACTGTCTACTTCTTCGTTACATAGTTGTAGTTTTATTATATTTTAAAAAATTACAGAATCTAGCTCCCATTTTCTGCTTCATTTGCTTTGCTTGTCCCTCTTCAATTTTTCTTTATCTTCTCCCCTATTATTTTCAGGGGTAATTCTTAAACAACTATTTTACTATCTTTTCAGTCCTTGCCAATCAAATGTCTTCATCTTCTTCTTTGCTTTCTAAACAAATACTTGAACTCAGTATCAATCCTTTGTCAGTGTTTAAGTTTGGTATTTATCAAACTTTACTCAACTAGCTTTTTAATGTGTTGATCACAAATTATCTTATTAGTTCAAAGTGTGAGTGTTTATCACTACTTTGTTACAAATGAAAAATTAGTATAAGAAATCGAGAATGAAGATAAGAAATTGAAAAATACTCACCTCCAAATCTAGAAAACTAATTATGCGCTTCTCACATCATGGTTGTTATAAATTATTATGAGTGAGGATGCTTTATGTTTAGTACGAGTGTAGTAAAATCAAATTTTGTTGTGAGGACTACTATTGAGCAACATCTACTCCCTATAACAAGTAGGAGTGATCTAATTGGTTTCAACTTCTCATTTAAGGGTCTCCTTTATAGGAGGTCTTCAGTTTGAGTCACCGCAAAGTGAGAGAGAGGGGGAATTTTCCCTGTTGATGATCCTCTAGTCCTTTGGGCATGCTCCTTGGTTGGATTAATTGTGGGCGTCTTGCTTCCAACGGTTGTGTGGGAGTTAGAACTACTAGGAAACTTGAGGCTGATGGGAACCTGATGCTGAGCAAGACTAGTGATCAATCAGCAGCTGACCAATCAGTATATGACGACTCCTTGTGTGCAGAAGTGTACAGGCTACGTAGGAACCTGAGGGACCTTCGAGTTCTAGATTTACTTCCTCTAGGACTCTTGGGATGGGGTCTTAGGGGCTTAGGATTAGTCCGACGAAACTGGAATACCTAATGTATATCAAAAAAAAAGGGAGAGCAAAGGGTCCTTGTTCAATTAATGAACATCTTAAATAGTTTAGGAAAATTTATGATAACCTTAATGTAACTCAAAACTTGTTTATGATATAAATAATGTCATAAAAATACTTAGCCAACCTCCTTTGTCATCTTTCCAACAATTTCTTATTGCTTTCTAGAGGCACTTACAATCAAATTGAGAAGAGTAGAAGAAATATATAAATATCAAAATCAAATTAATAATAGGAGAATAAACAATCATGAACAACCACGATAATAAAACAACAACATCAATTGGACACCTTTTTATCTTAAAATTAATGATCTTTCACTTGCATATTGGTCTAAGTTTGATTACTTATATCAATCGAAAGATCTTCTTTGAAGGGTTTTGAGGGGGTCTAGGAAGAAATTGGATCAGATCCAAGTAAGCCCATGTACAATCACGATATCATATTTCAACCTAAAACTTGTCACTTTCTGATGTGGGATTACTTCACTTTTGAATTTCCAACATCTCCCCTCACAAGTGGATCTATCCATATCGAACTAGCTCCCCTATACCCATAGCTTATGAGAAGCCATTTGAGTCACTCCATGAATCACCCGTTCATCTTGACCCAAATCTATGAATCATTATTCATCAGAATTTGTAAACCTGACTCTAATACCAATGATGGGTTTTGAGGGGACCTGGGGAGAAATTGGACCAGATTTAAGTAAGTCTATATATAATTGGGATATTATATCTTAACCCAAAACCTTGAAGCAACAAGTTATGAGTCATATCTTTGTATATAACTCACTTCATCCTTATGTCTCTTTCTGATGTGAGATTACTCCACTTGTAAATTTCCAGCATTCCTCAAATTCTTGTTATTCCTTGATTCATTGTTCTATGCCAACATAGATGCTACCACATATATTATCCTTTATTGAAAACTATAACAGAACTGATATATGTTGTCTATGGGATGCTTATATTTTTCTCAAAGAGGGAATAAACTAAACAACATTCTTCAAGTAAAAAAATTCATTAAGAATCTACTTTTTCTTTGTTGGCAAATTTATAAATAATAACTTATGCTTTTAAGTTTTAACTCTTCTAAATTTGTTATCAAAGATCAAGTGAAGAGGATGATCATGAGAGAGATAAGAAGGAAAAACTATATGCTTTTGACAGTGTTCTTCAAGAAACTTTTAATGTAATAAGGAACAACACTTTATCTTCTATTTGGCATCAACAGACTGCAAATCATAGTAACAAACAAGAAGAAAAATAAAAATTGTTACTATGTTTAAAAATTAGACTAAAATTAATGTTTGTATTAGTTGCTAAGAAGAAAAAAGTTGTAGGCTTTCATTTAAAAGAAATAATAAAGCTTTAAAATTCATCTTTGGGAAAGTACACTGTGATTTTTTGAGGGTTAGCTTCTATTTCTTAAAAAAAACTTTCAGTATCATATAGTATTCATTGATGTCTGGAAGATTCTCATCATTATATCTATTAAAAATATTTTTTAAAGAAATAATTAGAATAAAAATTGTCAAAGTCAATTTAATAAAAAGAAAATATTTTTCAATTTGATGGAGGTGGCAACTTTGCATCTAACGAATTTTTTAATCATATTCAACTTTACATCATTAATCTTCATGTATCTCAGGCATACATCAATATAATAAAGTAGTAGAAATAAAACATCACCACATAAGAGAAACTGCTCTTACCATGTTTCTTCTTTTTTAATTTTTTTCGAATATATTAAGCCTTAAAGATGGTTCAAAATGTTTCCAAACTCTAGAACTTATGATAACTCCATGCTAGTGACTACAAAGACATATAAAACTACAAATAAAAGTTTTAATCAAGTACTAGACATTTACATACTCGAGTAAGTGAGGAGATATTGTTGATGCTGAAGTTTATGCTTTTATAGAGCGATCTACAGCTAAATATGGTGTGTTAACTGCTTACAAAACTGCTCTATATGAGTACTTTTGTCTTTAAATGTTTTAAGATTTCTCTCATCCCATGCAATTGTGACCATTGATGATAAAACTATCCAAAAGCATTTCATTGCTGTGTTGTTTCTGTAGGTCAGTTGATAAATTTGATCACTGTCCAATTTGTCCAAATTAGCAGCTAACGTACGTCTACCAAGTAGTTCCCTCCATATGTCTCCAATGTATAAGCATTTAAAGAACATATATTTGATTGTTTCGTCAACATTTTTGTATAAGCAATATCAATTGATAAGATACGCATATCTGCCAATTCTATCAATATTTCTTAATTAACCTTTCATAGCAATCCATAAAGTAAAAGGTGCACCAAGTAAAAGGTGATTGGACCAAATAGATTTGGTCCAAGAAAGCTTAGGAAGAAGTTTGAATAACCATTTCTTGCAAGATGAACTTAAACACTTACCATCAAGTGAGTGTTTCCAAATGTATTTATTAATTTTAGCATTGCAGTGAGTTCCAAAGATTTCATTAACAAGTGAAATGGAAAGTGATGTGATCTAAAATTTTCCTTTGTAGAGAATAGCTATAGCTACTGAAGAATTCAAGGCAATTGAATTCCTTAAGAATTCAGAATCATTGAACTTCAATGGTCTAACAAAGAGCAATTTGTCATACCAAAAGCTATTAGTTTCGCCATTTGTAATTAGAGTAATAAAATTAGTCCTATACTTCTCTCTTAGCTTTAGTATGGCCTTGATAGCAGTAGGGCGAAATGTGAGTAGTATATAGCCCAGATGCTTCTATTCTTAATGAAATAGACACGAATCCATTTACACCATAACGATTTCTTATCCTCCATTAGCCTCTAGAATATTTTGGTTAGCATGATTGTGTTTATGGTTTTAATATAGCAAATCCCCAACCCTCCTGAATCTATGGTGTACATATTTCTTTCCATTTCACCATATCTTTGTAGTTCCTCCCATTATTGCCATTCCATTATAGACTAAAGCTTCTCTAGCAGTAGTTGTTTTCATAAACCAATTTCCTTCCTCCACTTTAGAAGATGAAACTACATTCTTTAAACTGTATAATCATCATCTAGATTATCATAGGTTATGATTATATGTCTTTTTTCCCTTTCAGTAAGGCATCAATGTGTCTTAAAGTTTGTGAAAATAACTATTGGACCAAGTGAAAATCTTACTCACGATTTCAATAATGACAAAATATATTACTATTGATATTTTTATATTTAATGATATTAGTCAATGAATTTTTCAAATCTTAAGTTTAATACAAGGATAAAGTGATCAAAGGATAAAAATGAGTAAAGTGTTGTACTAAATACAATTTAAGAGAGATTTAAAAAAAAAGTTAAGAATCCAAAATAAAAATGAATAAAGTCACTCCATGTGCAACAACCATTATAATCTTTGTTGTAACCTTGGTCATTTTAATGAATTAGAGACTAAATCATTGGATGATATATAACACATGTTACATATACTATTCAATAATCAATAGAAACTTTGAGAACATTTTAAATAAATCCTCTTAATCCACAAAAGATATTTTAAAGAATTTTAAAAATATTTTTAAGTCAAATTTCTGTCAAAGGGTTGTAGTTTATCTTTGAAAAGACTTGTGAGATAAAGTTTTAAATTTAATTTTTATTATGGTTTGACTAGGGAAAAACAAATTATTTAAAAGTTATAGAATTAATGGATTATAATACATTTGGCTATTGACTAAGTGATGGATTAATCGATGGTTAACTAACTAGTCGAAGGACTATAACCAATTAGTTAGTGGTGATATTCAGAATTTAATAAGTGATGAATTTATTTTGATTATTGTTTTGCATTAAATAGGAATGTATCATCTAAAGTTTCAATATGTATAAATGCTCATGATTTGACAAATACATGATATTATATGTAATGATTATTTTCAAATAATGATATGGATCTTACTCATGATGAGATTGATGAGAATCTACTTGAAAATTAAGGACGAAAAGAGTGATCAAATGAATAAAAAAGGATTAAATACCATGTGGGATGATACAAGAGATTTTAAAAATAGAGAATTGAATAATGAGCAGGCTCACATATGCTTTAAGACAAATAATCATAAGATATCTTTTATCTTTAAATCCTATAGAGATGATAATGATGATTATAATGTTGATATTGTTAAATGTTCTTCAAGGAAAATGAGGTACCTTCTAGCTCTAATATCCACTTCAAGGTAAATCAGGATGAACATGTTGAATTTTTAGAGATCATGAGCATAGAAAGGAAGTAAGTATCTTCCAAGTATAAAGAGACTCAAAAACTCCTAGATGCATACATGATTGAGAATGAGAAATTAAAATAAATATGTGTGATATTATAGAATCTAACAATTTGGTTGTTGCTAATGATAATGAACATATTTCATTTTATGAAAATGAGGCATTGAAAATGACCTCAAAAAGTCATTGTCTAGATTTACTATAGATAGTGAAGTTTTGAATACTAGGTAGTAATTCATAATCAAGAGGAACTTTGAGAATGTTTTAAAGAAAATCCTTTTAATATAAAAAAATTTAGAGAACTTTTAAAATATTTTGAAGTCAACTTTTTTCAAAGGAGTGTGGTTTATCTTTGAAAAGATTTGTGAGATGAACTTTTAAAGTTAATTTTTGTTAAACTTTTGGTAATAGTAGTCATTGATGACTAGAATATTCTCATCACTGTATCTATTGACAAAGTAAATTTTAAAGAACTAATTAGAATAAAAATGGTCAAAATCAATTTAATAAAAAATAAATATTTTCAATTTGATGGAAGTGGTGACTTTGTATCTAATTATTTTCTTGAACATATTCAACTTTACGTCATTAATCTTTATGTATTGTGCTTAGGTAAACCTCAATATAATAGAGTGATAGAAATAAAACATCACCACGTATTAGAAATTGCTTTTACAATGTTACTTCATGCAAATATATCATTGTCATTACAGAATGAAGCTTCTCTCGTAGTAGTCTTTTTGATAAACCAATTTCCTTCCTCTTCTTTAAAAGATGAAACTACCTTCTTTAAACTATATAATCATCATTTAGCTTATCATAGGTTACGAATATATATCTTTGTTTCCTTTCATTAAGGCATCGATGTGTTTTTAAGTTTGTGAAAGTAACTATTAGACCAAGTGAAAATCTAACTCACGATTTTAATAATAACAAAATGTCTGACCATTAATATTTTTATATTTGATGATATTAGTTAATTAATATGTCAAATTTTAAGTTTAATAGAAGGAAAAAGTGATCAATGGGTAAATATGAGTAAAGTGGACTATTTAATATCATTTAAGAGAGCTTTAATAAAATTTAAGTGAAGAATCAAGAATAAGAATGAATGAAGTCACTCCATACGCACAACCGTTATAATCTTTATTTTAATCTTATCTTGGTCATTTTAATAAATTAGGGACTAAATAATTACATGACATATAACGTATGTTATATACGCTATTCAATAATCAAGAGGAACTTTGAGAATATTTTAATGAAAATCCACTTAATACATAAAACAATGTTTAGAGAACTTTCAAAAATATTTTTAGGTCAAACTTTTGTCAAAGTGGTGTAGTGTTTTTTTAAAATAATGAATTCATTGAGAGCCATAAAAGGCATTGAAAGAGGGATTACAAGGCAATGCCCAACAGATTGGAATTATACAACAAAAACTACAAAATCGGATTATTATCCATAGAAAGCTAGAAATATGATAAATTAAAGGTTTCATCTTCCCCTAGTAGAAAGACTCAATTTTCCTATCCATTGATGAGCGCCCAGAATTTCTCTAATCCAACATTGAATTCTATGTGCTAAAACATACCTTTTATTTTTCTTTCTGTGGAAAAGCCTTTAGTTTCTTTCCATCTAACTCATATATACTGAGCAATTTAATCTAAGGCTAAGACACATTTGGTCCTTCCCCAGCTTTAAAGTTAATTTTTTTTGGCACTTGGCTAAGCAAACAAATTATTTAAAAGTTATAGAATTAGTAGATTATAATACGTTAGGCCATTAACTAAGTGATGGGTTAATTAATGCTCAACTAACTAGTCGGACGACTATAATCAATTACCTATTGGTGATATTCATAATTTAATAAGTGATGAATTTATTTTGATTAATTTTTTTGCATTAGATAGGAATGTATTATCTAAAGTTTCAATATGTATAAATGCTCATGATTTGACACATAAATGATATTATATATAATGATTATTTTCAAATAATGATATGGATCTTACTCATGATGAGATTGATGATAATCTATATGACAAACAAGAATAAAGTAAAAGGAAGGAAAAGAATGTTCAAATAAAGAAAAGAGGATTAAAGACCAAGTGAGATGTTCAAGAGATTTTAAAAGTAGAGAATTGAATAATGATGAAGCTCTCATGTGCGTTAAGACAAATGAGGATGAGATATCTTCTAGCTTTTAATCTTATGGTGATTATGATGTTAAATGTTGATCATAAAAGAAAATAATATTGAATTAAAATTTCTAATTAATAAAAATATAAAAAAATAATTACCTTTTATGTTTTTCTTTAATTTTATTGCCACCACATGCTTTACACATAAAATCAGATATGATAGATATCCTTTCAACATATGTTTTTAAAAGATACTTAGCCAAAACAAAAACTAAAAATCTTTTGAAAATGAATTATTGTTTAAAAAGTGTATAATTACATTGATCTAATTATTATGAAACTTCAAATGATCTAAAATATCTTTCATTTGTTAGAAATTGAAGAAAAAGTTTTATTCTCTCAAGGGAGACCAAATTTGGTGTAATTTGTGATATAATTGAGGACAACTAAAAAGAGTTGATTGCCTAGTACAATTAGTACAGTCTCCACTTTGAAAAGATGAAAGTAAGGAACCATTACATTCTTCAAAATCTCAAAGATTTATCTAGGCTCAAGACTTTATCATAGTCTTGGGTTTTCCTATTATCTTTTTATGAAAACGATAAATTTTGTTAAAAGCTTGAAGCCTCAACTGGTATAATGATAATTCAACTCATATAAGTTCTAACCTAAAGATTATTCTCATCCATTAACCACCGACTTTTAATTCCATTCATTCAACCTAAGTTTCAATTCCTCACCAAGGTTCTGCTCACTTCCTCAATTATATCCTTAGCAATTAGATTTTCCCTTAGTTAATGATCATGAAGTCTAAAGAATGGTTGTCTTGCTACTTTCTCCTAAACATTCTATCATTTCTTTTCCTTCAAATTGAGTAAATGGTGTAATTGAACATTATTTTGAAGATTGATGGGTCTTGCTTCTTCATTTATTGTTGTTTGCCATTCTAGTCAACTATATTAGTCCATTAATTTGAGTTATATTATAGATTGCAAAGTGCCAATATATAGTACCAAAGTATAGTTGCGAGGAGAATATGTGATCTTACAATCTATTTTCCTATTGCCATAACATACATAAGGGGTTTAAGTTCTCAATTAAGTTCATGTTCTGGGCCTCCTCTTTATTGTAAGTTAAGAGTATAAAGAGGAATTTGGAATCTTGTTCTTATGCTATACTAGATTTCTCTATGGAATTGATTGTTGAGGAGGCTTGAATATTTCAAGGAAGGAGAGGTTGATGAAGCCTTTAGAGCTATGATTAATCCACAAGTATGCATCCTCTTCCATTTGGTTAGGAAGATAGTTTGGAAAGCCATCTATAAATCTCAAGAATCCTTTAGATAGTTATGTTTGCCAATACCATTAATTCCTTTTGATGATAATGCTTAGTTTGGCATTATTAGGAATGTTGTTTCCAAGCTATTGAGATTGTTTACTAGATGTAATGGCCCAAGCTTATGCTAATTTTCATTACCAAAACTAGGTTAGCTTACCATTTCCTATTTTGAATTTGATACTATATCTCATGTGTTCTTTCAATGTTATAATCTATTTAAAGTTTCATGAAGTGTTATATTTTGACTTAATCTTCTAAATGTTCTAACCTTTGAGAAAATTAGATATCCATTTAACATAAAGGGACTCTTTGTCAATAAGTAACTTCTATAATCTTTTTGCAAGTAGGACTTTGTTGATAGTTTTGATTAGTATAATTTCTAAACCACTCTCAGATTTTAGGTTACAAATATCATACCATTTAACCTTGACACTTAAGGATTTGTCTTCCTTTCCACTCTATAAGAAGTTTTTTTAATAAGGGAAAATAAGTAAAGTAAAATCATCATGTTATCTACAGATATAAATTGTTTATAATTGTGATTAGCTAGTTTCTCCCCACATAACTAAGAAAATTGTTCTACCAATTAGATAATCTCTTATAAATGGGGTTTATGTGGGTTAGCAGTTAGAATAAGTCAATCTTTTGGTCATAATTGGCATTTCTAAAAATTTAAAAAGGATTTATTCTTTTTTTGGAATCGTATGAAGAGAGTGATTTGATCATACGAAATTGTAGAGTATACAAATAGGGACAAATATCTTTTACGTGGATTTATATAGAGACAGAGAGTAGTTTAAATTTAGCTAGATAATAAGCTAGGATTTTGGACGAAGATATAGAGACTACAAAAACCATGAGCAAATCATTAGTAAGGGAGAGGACAATTTGTTTTAGCTTTTTACAATTTTCTATAGTATTTGACTTGGTTGTTCTTGGCAATATTTTTAGTAATAAGTCTTATAAAGGATTCAATGCAAATGGTGAAGAGGTATGGGGATAAAGGGTTTCCTTTTGTTAGCCCTTTAACACCCTTAAAGGATTTGGTACTCTTCATATTGATTAAAATGCCATATAAGGAGGTGGAGATGTATTGGTTATTCCAGTTGATTAATTTAACAGGAAAGCCAAAATTTGAGAATGTTGAGAATGACGTCAAAATTTTTAGTCTAAATGGCCTTCTGAATGCCAATCTTCATTGCTTATTAAACAACTATTGTGCTATTTTATCCTTAAAATAATTTTCATTAATAATACTATCAAAAATATTTTTCATAATGGAATAATCTTATTGGCTTTTTACCTAAACCAAATTAGGTTGTAATACTACCATCATTCTGACAATTTCTCCATTTCCAAGTGATAGTTAACGACACTAATGTGAGAATAAATGTTACTTTCATTTATTTAGCTGATTTTTGAAACTCATTTTCCAAAAAAGGACTAATTTAGAAAAGTTAGAGGAGGATCCTTTAGGAGAATTTAACCACCTTGCAACTTGAAAACTCAACCACCTGGCGCATTTTTAGTGACCTCAATTGCATTCTCTATTCATATGAGTCAAAGGTCCAAGCACCAGAATGAATCCATGCACAAGGATCATATTTGAAGTTTAAACTAGATAAAGTTATTAGATCTCACATACAATAGTAATTAGTTTACCTCAAATAATAAGTAAAGTGGAAGCAAGTTCTTAAGAAAGACACACATCAGAGCTGTAGTAAATCCAAAAACTAACAAAAAGGCTTTCACTAGTCCATTTGCTTTAATAAAACTCTAATTAAAGTGTACCATTCAATATTCATAAGTAATAAGAAAGCTCTTAATTGTGACGTTTGTATATGATCAAAACTATGCTAATGCTTACTAGGCAACTGCAAATATCATTCTTATATTAACTTAGTAAATACAAGTATTAATCCCACGAAGACTACAAGTACTAGTACAACTGTCTTTCTATTATTTAATATATCAAAATAAATGAATGATTAAAGGAAAATATTAACATAACTGAAATAATTAATCTAAAATAACCAATTAAAGTAATGAATAAGAATGAAGAAACCAATAGATGAACATGATCTAAATGTAGAATTCCCTTAGAAACTTTTTTATACTTAGATTTCTCTTAATTTAATTGTTAACACTAATTTCTTTGCTATAAACACAACGTTCACAGAAAGACCTATATTCTAACCACACAACAAGCCCTCTTCTTCTTTCAATAAAGGGTATCATTTTTACCTATACATAACAAATACAAGTCGGACAAAAGACAAAAAGTCTAAAGGAAAGAGATTTATATGCCTCTTCGGTTCCTAAGGCCTAAACTCGCAATCTTTGGGTCATTTAGATATTAAAATGGAAAAGGTGTGGGGACTATCTAAATGACATTTAGAT
>JAOQML010000007.1:985720-997127 GCA_027568935.1 Erythroxylum urbanii | reverse complement strand
TAATTATTACATTTTAATAGTGAATAACATGTATGATAATTTATTATTTAATAAAATATTATTATTATAATATTTTATAATATTATTATTTATTAAAAACGGCTTGCTAACTGTCCGAGCATCATTCCTAAAGCACAAAATATAATTAACCAAAATTTCAACTATTAATACAAGCAATGTCTAGAGACAACCTTTCGTTGAAGGTGTTAATTTAGAGTCTGATGGCATTGATTAGCTCTATGTTGAATACCTCAAAGCTTCTTTTTTTGCAGCAAAATATGTGTTTAGTTCTTTCATCCCATATGCGTAATGCCACATAAGATAAAGCAATGTAATAACGCCATATATATTCTCTTTTGATGTGTTGTAAATTCAAATTCCAGGTAACAATTTCTCGCCATTCTACTGGAGGGTTGTTGATGTTGCACTTGTGAAGAATTGTTCTCCATGTACTGTAAGTGTACTTGCATTTGAAAAAAAAAGTGAGGAATACTCTCGCTCGGACATTTGCACAGATAACACCTGTTAGCTAGGTGGGTAGATCCATTTAACCTGTCAATTGTGGGAAGCTTCTCTAAAACAGCTCTTCGTAAAGTAGTGGCAACTCTAGGTGGATTATGTTTTCACTAACCATTTTATGCTAAGTGACTTGCAAAAAATTCTACTGGAATAGTTTTGTGCATGTTGTATTATTGAAATTTCCCTTAGGATCAAGACACCACCAACTCCTGTCATTCAGGTTGTCATTCAGAACCAACCTGTCCATCTCCCTCTAATATTGCTATTACATAGTCTGAGCATTATCTCATTCTTCAAATCTATGGCCTTGGCAAGATTCTGATTGATTGGAATGTTGTTTTTTAGATCTTAAAGTTCAGCTCTGCTATTGGGAGGACAACCTCATATTTAATTATCATTCCAAAATAATGTGCTATCTCCATTTCCAATTTTCTTTTTAGTGTGAGGTCTGATTATTATTCTTAATTTGAGAACCTCCTTCAGAGAAGATAAATCAATTTCCCATACACTTTTGTTATTAATGTAATATTCACAAACTCATTTACACCACAGTGATTTAACAAGCATGCACGAATTCAAAGTTTTCAAGGGAATTATGTTTAAACCACCATACTTCATAGATCTGCATACTTCGGAACATTTGAAGTCAATCTTGTAGTCCCATTCCCTTGTGCCAAACCAAAGAAATCTCCAAAGCAACTTATCAATTGTTTTAATCACAAGTATTGGAATGACAAGATGAGTAGCTTGGTGAATATTGATAGAAGATAAGACAGTCATGATTAATTGGGCTCTGCTAGCTAGAGAGAGTTTTCATACTCCATCCTATGATTCTATCTTGTATTTTGCACATTAGAGGTATAAAACTCCCATAGCTCAATCTGGAAGAAATTATTAGAATTCTAAGATATGTGAATGGTAAAGACATTTCTTTGAAACAAGTAATGTGTTTAATGGTGATCCTTTGAATCTTAACACTTTTTGAAAAACAAAAGGAGCATTTGTCCATGATAACTTGAAGACCAGACAATCTAGATAACATCTTGATGATCTTCATAATAGTAGCAAGGGAAGTTCTATCAACTCTAGTGAGTATGACTAGATCATCAGGTTGGTGATGTCGATTTCTTACACTTGGAGTGGTTTTTGAAATGTTTGGTTCTCTTTACAATCCTTTTCAAAAGTATATTAAAAACTTCCAATACAATAGCAAATAGGTAATATAAAGAAGGATCACCTTTTCTAATGCATTTTGTGCTAATGGAAGGGGGCAGAAGGTTCTCCATTGATGAGGATGTTGAATGATGGAGTGTTGAAATAGATGGTTATCCAATCAATGAAATATTCTAGGAACTTCGGTGCTTTCATAATGTTGCCAAGAAAATTCAATCAACATTGACATATACCCTTTTCAAATCAATTTTCATTATGCAATTTTTCCCGCCGTTCTTCTTGGAATATCCCTTCACAAACTCCTGCATAAGTAAAATATTGTCTTCTATTTCTCTACCAAGTAGATAAGCACCATGAGCACTATCCACTTGATTAATTAAGACTTGCTTCGACCTTTCTGCTAAGATTTTAGAAAAAATCTTGTAAAGTGAATTGCAATATGCTATTGGTCTGAAGTAACCAAATTGATTTTGTTCACCACCTTTAGGAATTAATGTGATGAAAATGCTATTGATTTCCTTAAGTAACTTCTTTTTCTCAAAGAATTCTAGGATAACATCTTGTACCATGTTCTTTAGGAAAGGCCAGGTTTGAGTTAAGAAGAGCGTATTGAACTTATTAGGTCCATGAGCTTTGTGAGGATTCATCAATCTGGTAACTTGATCAGTATCTTGTCCAATAACCTATTTAGAGAGTAATGTAGCTTCTTGTGAAGTTATACCACCATATAAAATGTTTTCCAGCATATCAACTAAGGAGTGTGCATAGGTGAGGGAGTTTATATAGCTAGAGAAATAATTAAAATCCTTTTATTTCAGCTTCTCTTAAGTTATTATGCTTTGTTTGCTGACCAATATGCAGGAAATTCTATTTATAGCCTTCCTAACAATTACAAATTTTTGAAAAAATGTGGAACCTCTATCTCCACCTTTCAACCATTCAACTATTGATCTTTGTTTCACAAAGAGAAGTCTGTATTTCTTTTGCTTCAAGTATCCTACAATGTGGATGTTTAGTTAACTCATCCTGAATCAATGCTAAGGCATTTTTTGCAGTTGTAACAAAATGATGAGTGTTTCCAACATTTTCTGATAGGGGTGGATTAGTGAATAGTTGGCTAGTATATATATAACACATTGAAACTACTATATGAAAAGGAATAAGGAATGATTTTATTTTTATCAATAACATATTAAAGAATGAATTGGAATATTTAGGAACAATCTATTGTTAATGTTATGATGTGTTTTTTTTATAAACACATTTTAGTGAATAGCAAATTATTAGAAAATAGTGAAATCTTTATTTATTTTAATATATGCAATAAAAATAAACTTAGAAAAAAGATAAGTATGAGTTTGTGAGTCCAAAGTTTGTATGAATAGATGCATTTAGCAAAAGGTATGATTTGTCCTCTAAGATTTTTTAAAAGGGTCAACTTGTCCTTGTCGTTATCTATTATACATATTGTTTCCTTAACATTATTGGATGGATCACAGGAGCCCATAATGTTTTAAAGTATAAAACATTAGTACTTTAACATTGACCCAATTAATTTTTTGACAAATATATGTTAATTTTTCATTTTATTCTCTTACATGGCATGCTTATTTATTGATATAGTGTCTAAGTTGGCATTTAAGTTATTTTTAAATATAATAAAATTGGTTAGTTATAATTAAAAATTATTTAGAATTAATTCATCATAATTAGGTTTTATTTTATTTGATTCATAACTAATCAGTGTTGAAGAAAACTATAAAATCTTAAAAATCCTAGGGTGGGGATCAAACCTTAATTGCCTTAACCTAAATTCCTAATTTCTTTAATCCATTGGAAGTCAATTCTTTACAAAATTTGTTATATGTACTTTTGGTTTCAATTCTTTACAAAATTTGTTTTATGCCTTGTAAAATGGCAATTAATTGAAAAGTAACATTAGGTTATTTGGAGATAGGAATTTCATATAAGGAAACATTATTCACTGTAATGATCCCAACCTAAAAATATATTAAAATGTGGACTTAGACTATATTATCCCACTTTAATTATCCCAACCTAAAAATATATTAAAATGTGGACTTAGACTATATTATCCTTAGAGAAGTTTGTGAAACATGGATTTTATTTGGCTATAATAATATAGTAAGTGCTTGGTAGTTAATTTTTTGGTATGACCTAAGTTGATAGTTTGGGGAAACTGGAGTCCAACCAAATTGCACTAAATTTGAGTAACTTGTTAGAGGTACGTAATATTACAAATGTGTAGTTAGAGCATATGGATGATTTATCGAAGGTACTACTAATGTTAAATTTGCATGAAATTTGGCATAAACAGATGGATATTGTCATTTTAAGTGACCATATTGATGGCATATATTTTATGAATGAGGTGTAGTATGCAAATGTAAATGTAGATACAAATGTAAATGCAAATGCAAATTCAAATGGAATAGAGGAAAGGCTAGATACCAATGTTAATGCAAGTGGAGAGACAAATACAAAAACTAATACAAATGCATATGTAGATGTAAGTGTCTATATATCTAGGGATGGAGATGTAGGGGAAACTAGTCAAGAGGAAGATGAAGATGGAGATGCAAATGCATATTACGTAAAGGAAAGGATAGATGACAATGTAAATGTAGAAACCAATACAAATATATATAGAGATGGGGGAAACAGGTGATGAGGAAGATGGAGATAGATAAGGAAATGATGAGCAACATGATGATATTAATGATAAGTAACATGAGGAAGATTCATATATAGATGATATGTAATATGAACAAAAAAGAAAAATTCATGAGGAAGTTATAAATCTAGAGTTTATATTAATGTTAAAGCTTATCATAAAATGTATGTAGATTCATCAAAACTTGAAAATTTCCTGTCCAGTAAGGAGTATCCTAGTGCAGAAGAGCTCGATGTTGCTTTGAGAAGGCTTATTCAAATGAAAAGACATATTCCTTGTATAGATGAATCAAATTGGGTTTTAGGAGTAGTATTTGCAATGTCAAACATTTTAAAGATGTAGCAGTTGACTAGGCAACTACAATAGGCTTTGATTTGAGATTGAAAAATAAAGAGTGAAAAATGATTAGGTATAATTGCTTTCTTGGTTGTCCATTTCAACTATATGCATCATTTGATAGAAATGATAGGTTCTTGAAAATTGAAACATAGAATTCAGAGCATAGGTGCAACCCAATAAATCGCCCTATCTAGTAACTTCAACATACATCTGAGGTTTAAGGGAAAAAAATCCTTGACAAACTAAACATCAAAGTTAGAAAGATGGTTAAAAAATACATAAAGAAATTAAATTTGTTTATTGAATCAAGCATGTGTAAATTTTCTAAAAGGAAATTATTGAAAGAAAAGGTAAAGGAAATAATGAGTATATAAAGTTGAATGGTTATATCACTGAGATAAAAGATAGAAATTTAGGATCCATTATTGAGATACAACTCAAAAAGATTAAAAAGGGAAATAAACTAGTGTTTAAAAAAATGTATGTATGTTTCAATGCAATGAAAAGGGGTAGAACAAGTTAGGACCAATCATTGTTATAGATGGATGCTTGAAGACTAAGTATCACGTTGGTAGTAGGGCAAAACATTGGAAATGAAGAGAAAGGTAGGGATTATTTTATTTTTTTTAACTACATTATATTTAGCAACTAAATCCTTAGTTAGGGTTAGGCATGTATTACGTTGGATCTTTGAACTATATATGCATCATTAGTTATTGCTTAGGTTAAATTTATTCTCTTTGAGCTTGATTATTAAATTTATGCTTGGCAATCATATATCAATCTTAGGAGATTAAATAAACTACTGAAAGGAGAAATGTATTCCATGTATTCAAAGAATAAACGCTATTGTTTTAGTGATAAAGATATCCTAAAATATTATGATCACTATATATTAACTGTTTTAAATAAATTTTATTAGATTAATTATTAATCTGTAGGTGGTAATTGTTTAATTGGATATACCAATATAACAGTGAGAAAGGACATAGATATCTTAGCTAAATTATTATTTTAACCTTGATAACTAATTTTACTTAAAAGTTGGAATTCCTTATAATTGAACGCTAAAGCCTTAACATTTTATTTATATTTATTTCTTTTTATATTTATTGACCTTTTTCTTGAAAAATGGAAAAAAGAAATTAATATAAATACAATGTTAAGCAAGAGACTTAAGGAAATAATAATAAGGAGCTTTTACAAACCAAGAGGCTTAGAATGCTAGAGACACAAATAAAGAAGAAGACCAGTCAACATATGTGATGAGAATTTAAGAGCCAACCACTATTTAGGACAAGCTCTAAAATAAGTTCTACATAAGCTGAGAATCTTGCATCTTAAATGAACTAGTTCCTTATCATGTTTTGGCTGATGTTTGATATGGAGATCTTAAAAAAAAAAACATCACTTATCTAATATAGTATATGATATCCTTTATGAAGGATTGGGAATCATTATCTGTATTGGATAAAATTTTATTATTTCTTTCCTTCTAAATTGCATAAAGTAAGTAACCAAAGGCAACTTAAAAAACACTTGTATCTTCCTTAGATTTAAGCTTAGTGGTACAAGCCTATGTTATGATTTGTCTCTAACTAGTAGTATCACATTGCAAGTTGCAAAGTTGAATCATTAGTGACCAGGTGGCCATGACAAAATTGCTCTTAAAAAATATATAGTCCAAGTTCTCAAAATGAATGTTAAAAAGGAGATAAGCTTGACTATTAAATGAGCCAAAGTATAGCTTGTCTTTAGTATTAAGACACTCCTTAATGGCTAGCCAAAGGATAAGGGAAACCTTGGCCAAGTTAGGGAGAGATAATACTAGATGAGCCCAAGGCCTTATAGGAATAGCTTCTTTAAAGCTTTCAATACAAGAGCTATTGGTGAAGCAACCTAAATTATGTTTCAACCATATTATCTTTTCTTCCTTGCATGAGGTAGGTTGATAGTTAGGCATTAAATTGGTGATGATAGAGTAAGACAACAATAAAGTTGAGATAATGACTATGAGTTATTGCTAATTAAGATTTTAACTTTGGAAGAAGCATGGCTTCAATACATCAAATTTGTGGCATTTGTGAGAAGATGTAAAGAGCCAACGGGGTGCCATAAGTCATACTATAACAAATTTAACCAAGTATAGTTTATCACCTTACTTTAGTTAGTTTAGAAATTTAGTTACTTTTTATAAAATTTTGTTTAATTTAATTTCACATAAACTTAGTAATTGAATTAGTATTTAATGGAATGAAAATTTGGAACACTCCAAGTTTAAATTTACTATATTCGATTACATGTACTTGTAGATTTGAATGATCAATTGATAAAATCAAACTAATTTGTAAGTGCAGTATTGAACTAAGTAAAGAGATACAAATATTAATTTAGTAGCTTATGTATTTTCTTTCAGAAACTATCGTGTATGGCTTATATATATGGACATGGAATTTTGGATTGTTTCAAAAAGAACATAAATGTTTTTAAAAGTCTTTGGGAAAATGCATAAATGCTTTTTAAAAGTCTTTGGGAAAATGCAGTCTGACACATGATCGTAAGGCAATCTGTACTCTTCTTTAGAAAGCTGAGGTAAAGATATGAGTTAGAATATAGGTATGTTAGAGCTTGTGTACATGTTCAGACAGAAATAGCAAGTCATTCAATCTGGAACACAACCATGGTCATAACGAGTTTCCTTATTTGGAAGCACTTTTTTGATAGATTTCAATTTTTGGAAGGATTGTGGGACTTATTAGAGGCATTTTTAAAATTATATTAGATTTGGAAAGGTGTAAGTTATGTAACATTGTACTTGTTGGAGTTTACATATGAATATACTAATTACAAACCTAAAAAGATATGAGAGGAAATCTATAATCTTTATTAAAGAATTCAATTAAATAGTGAAAACTATTGCTCTTAGGCTGTCGAGGATGTAGGCACATAAATTTGGTCAGACCTCATTAAAATCTTATATTTTTTCATTCTTTTATATTGTTAGTGCACATACTTTCTCAACGAGTGATATCAGAGTAGTGTTAAGGCCAAAAATAACTTTATTTGGAAAGTTTGAAGTGGGAAAGTTTAATAGAACTAGAAATTCTGACTATGCAATAGAGAGTGAATGATTTGTTAGTGTTGTAAGGCATATTGAAGGGGTTATGAAAAAATAAGCTAAAAGGTATAAATGCATTCGATTGGTAAGAGTTATAGGATTAGTAGCTATAATCATATAATTATTTCTAGCATACAAGTTTATATAGCACGTTATGGATATTGTACTACCTACGAAGATATGGAAGAAGTTGGAGAGTCAATATATGTTGAAATCTCTCATAAGTAACATATAGGTCAAAAATCAAAAGTAAAAGGTAGTTTGATGCTATAAATGTGAGCAAATTAGACAATCAGGAGGTACTATCATAAAAATAAGGAAAAAAGTGAAGAAAAAAACAATTCATTTGTTAAAGTCTGCTAATATAGTGAAGAGTAAGGCTCGTATTGTAGTGATAGAGTCATGTTTTTTAATTTAAACAGTCAAATTTAGGACTTATAGATGCTGAATACAGAATGCTCATAATATATGACACCAAACATGGATTGATTTGTGACATAAGCGTTAAATAACTTTGACACTATCCAGTTATGGGATGATAAAGCTCATAAAATTGTTAAAGTAGGATAGGTCAAGACCAAGATGTTTTATAGTGTCATTATGATGTTAAATGATGTTTGACATATACTAGATTTGAGGAAGAACTTGAAGGGTACCTTACATAAATATGGTTTTAGTTATTAAAATCAATAAATAAAGCATTAAAATGGTAAACCATGTGATCATTGTGATGATAAGGCTAGGATTGATAAGAAACGTCTACAAACTGATAAGAAGAATGATTGTAGGTGAATAAGCTGCAGCCTGTAGTAGTAGATTCAGAAGAAAATAATATTTCATTATAACATATGCAACTAGGTCATTTTAGTGAGCAAGGGATAATAAAACTTTATAAGGGGAGCTTACTGAAGGGTTCAACATTGAAAGTTAGATTTTTTATAATGTTCATGCACTTTATGAAAAACCTGGGGTAATATTTAAGGATTTGGTGTTTGAGGAGCAATATACTTTGACACAAACATATAGATAAGATGCTCCAAATTTAGCAAAAAGTAGTATTTAGTTTAGGAGATAGAAAAATAATGTCAAGAGAAGAGCATCAATATAATATAACCATGAATAAAGCAACACCTATTATCAAGTAGCTAAATAAATATGGTTGGGAAAATTTAGTCATATGCTCTTACCATTAGCAATGGAGATCTAACTAGGGCTAGCCCAACTTAATTTTTTGTGGCCAAAACTAGACACAAAGTTTGAGCAGTCCAGGATCCGATCTAACCAAGGTTAAAATAAGGTAATTTTGACATTATTGAATAAAACAACGTCCTTTTGTTTAAATTGGCTCAATTTGTTTGATTGGGCTAACCCGAATCGACTCTCACAAGCTTGAGATTGAGGCATCTCAAACTTTACCTGTTGACTTTAGACCTGGTTAATCCATTCTTTTCATTCTTGGATCCAACTACTCTTTAGGAGGCTATAGATAATCATGAGAAGGATAAATGGGAAGGTGCTTTGGTAGATAAAGTGAGATTTCATAACAACTAGGGAGTTGAATGCATCTAGATAGATCATTAGGAATGGAAATTGACCGAGCCAAGCTTGGGTCACCTATGATCTAAGTCTAGCTTGAAATTTTTTAAAGCCTGTGCTCAGTCGAAAGCCTAATCGAGTCTAGTCAACTTGGACTAATTTTAAGCCTAATTAGGCTTTAATTAGAATAAAGCCCAATCAAACTGAGTCAAGTCTAATTAGGTCGAGTTAGGCCTAAAAGTCCAACCTTTTTAGAAAAATATCAAATGGTCTAAAGTCCATTGAAACCCGCTCAAGCCCAAAAGCTTAACTATTTTTAAAAATATATTAAATGTTCTAAAGCTTAATTAGGCAAGTCAAGCCCAAAACTCAAACTCTTTGGAAGATGTGTGATTCAGACAAAGACTCAAATGCTTTATTTATAATCACCTTCCTCTAACTTTTCTTTTCACTTTCAATATGGGAATTAGGAACCAAAAAACAAGGAGGAGAAGATGATTTTATAAATAATGTATTTGGGTCTTTGTCTTAATTAAAAATCTCTTTTAGGATTAAATTTGATTAGTCGGACTTTGAACTCCTTGTCATAAATGTCTTTTATTATTAAGTAAATGATATAGTTTTTTCTAACAATAAAACAACATTATTTTAGTTTTAGTTAGGGTTCAAGTCCAACGGGTCAGACTGTTAAGCTCACACATGAATCCGACCTAAAATTCAAAAATTTTTATAAATAAAAGCTTGAGTCTAACCTAAAGCCTAGTCAACTTGGGCTAAGTTTGTTGACTTCGGATTAAGTTATGTCAGGCTGGGTTAGGTTCAAATTATTTTGCTATCTTTATAGATCTTTTTGGAAAAGGTTCACATTTCAAAAAATTCAACCGATATATTAACAAGGTCATTATTTATGAATAAGTTTGAAGCATAGCTTAGTTACTTCATGCGTGCATTAGAGTTGGTGTTTATGTAATACAAGGGAACTATCCCATATTTAGTGTATGTAATCTTATAAATGGCAAAATACAAGTGACCTTTGCCATATTGAGTACCTAAAACATTTATTTTAAGAATCTAAGATATATTCTAATTAAAAGTAATTGCCTTTTTCCAATTCGTTAACTCTCTTCAAGTAAAACCTTGTGCAATATCTATTATTTTAAATGTAATTTAAAAGATTTTTAAATTTGATAACCGCAAATGCTTTAAATACAGTTCAACTCGTTAAGTCGTTAACTTGCTCGTAAGATGTGAACATAATTAAGATCATATCTGACTATTGGATAACCGAAAGTCGTAATAAAAGAAGTTATTGGGATATTAAATTTCTCGGACCACAAGAGATTTTGCCCCAACCCCAAAATCCCCACAATAAATCCCATGACTAGGACTAGGATAGGAGAATGTCCACCCTGCGGGGGCTCACTCAACGTGCCATCCACGTGACATGGGCCTCCTCCTTCCTCCTACCTCTTTTGATTAAAAAAAAAATCGGTGACTTTTCAGAAGGAGAAATTTCCTGGAATGACGAAAGAAAGCCACAGGCCTCTCTCTTTATCTCCCTGTACCCTATAAGATAGGGACACGTTTCTAATTGGGATTTGATGGTCAGAAGAATGGGGTCCGTACGAGAAGAGAAGTCATTTTCCCACCCTCCCATCGCCTTCCAAGTTGTTGGATACTCATGGACCTCCTGCCTTCTCTTTTAGAAGTGCATTTTTCATTTAGATAGTCGCAGAAGACAATCCAATCCTATTCGCCAAGTGGAGCTTACGTGAAGTGGGTTATTGTGCATCAAATCCTGGCAATCAAGACTCTAGGACAGGATCTGTGTTGCTGTTGCTGATGTTTGGCACGTGGGTCCGAGATTCAATTATTAGCAACTTTGTAATTGTACAAACAAAGGCAAGCTGTTGTCAAGCTGCCTGTAATATGTCGGGTCTGGCGAATTGTCTGAAACAGGGCAGTTGAAGGAGGCTTTCAATAGGCCCCTTCGTCGCTTTCTTAGCCTAATTCATGGAAGGGGAAGT
>JAOQML010000007.1:972480-985318 GCA_027568935.1 Erythroxylum urbanii | reverse complement strand
GGTTCTTGCATTGTTTTGACTCTCTCTCTCCTATCTTGCATGGTGAGCCGAAAATTGCATGAGAGTGTCTCATTTTTGGTTACTTTCTTCTAAGAAAAATCTCCTCCAAAGTTTTCTTCTCCTTTCCCACTAAAAGATCTGGTTAACCAAGTTGTCTAAGAAGAACAAGTGGTAGATCAAATTGGTTGAGGATACAATATCAAGAAGAGGATACAATAAGGTGAAGAGGATACATCACCTAGGAGAGGATACATTGCTAAGGATAGGATAGCACAGTGAGGAGTTAAAGTTGTAGTGAAGGAGTCGGTAATATTTTCCATCTTGTGATTATGCAAATGTTTTTCCTTATACCGTGTCATGTGTGGCTATGCATGTTGATTTGGATATATTGCTTCCGCTGAAATTTTGATTTCTAAAAAGTTTTGAAATCTATCGTTTTCTTCCAAATCGATGCATGTTTTATTTTCCGATCCAACAGAGATAGCTAAACTAATTGAATTATGAAAGGAGCTTTACATAATTGAAGTCATATATTTTCACCAATGATTGTAATCTATAATGGTGTAAATATTGCCCACCGACCCACTACTAACCCTAAATATTGTCCCTTTTGCTTGTTAGACCAAGTAAAAAAGTTTATCTCTAAAGTTAGATCCACCAGACCAATATTGTTTAACCAATCTTTAAGATCCTCGTCCATTTTCTCTGTTTTTATTCCTAGACCTTCAGCTTCACAAGAGTACAAATTACAATTGAAGTCCCGTAGTACACTCCAAAGATCGTTAATGTTTTTAGCTAAATCTTAAATATCTTTTTTTAATTATCTTCTCTAAAAATGAAAAGATGGAAGTATACACAAATGTGTGGATTTTTTCTTGAAGTAGATGGGAATAAGCCTTTATGTGAAAAAATTGATTAGACTGTTTTGGGTTGTAATCTATAATGTTTATCTCCAGGTGATGATGTACATAGTTAGATAATATCTTCCATTTCCTTCCAATAAACTAGAAACCTTTGCTCAAATTTGTTTCATTGATCTTAATTTCTTGCAAGCCAATTAGAAAGGTTTTTTCTTTCCTTTAAGAAGTCATTCATGATTTATTGTTTCTTAGGCAAGTCAAGCCCTTCTATTCCATACAATAATCATAGCTTAGTAGCGATTATTAAGTCCTTAACTTTTTGTTTTCTACTAAATTTCCTTCTGGAGGTTTATCTAAAAGGTGAGTCTCTAGTTTTAAGATTGTTAGAATCATATGATTACAATAGATTATACTTTAATAGGACTTTAGTTTCTAATATGGGAATCTATTTAGGTAAACCTTCAGTTGGATATTGAGGGTCTTTAGAGACTAGGGGATTAGAATGTATAATAGGGGAGGGGTTATAGATGATCTGAGGTTTTGAAGAAATAGGATTTTGAATGAGGGAGGATTGATTGGAATGATGGTCGTTTTAGACTTAAGGTGCATCAATTTTGGCTTTAAGATTCCAAATTTAAGTCTGAGGTAGTTGGTCAAGTTTCTAGGGGTAGGGTATTAAAATTTTAGTTGGAGAGAGTTCACCTTCATCACTTAGATTAAGTACCTTAAGAGAATCATGAACGTTCGTTAGCTTATCAACTTTAACATATATTTTTACAAAGCTAGCTCTCCTCATCCCTACAGTTTAATCATCCAATCTAAGTGGTTTTTCAATAGCACTCACAAGGTAACTTAGCCTTATTGTAGTTTGATATTCTAAAAGGATGTCATTAAAATATATCCAAAGAGGAATATGCTTAAAGGATGCCTTATTTATGGACATACCTGGTCTCCATTTTTTAATGAACATTGGCTTTCCTCTTTAATGTCGTGGTCCATTTTCTATAATATGTGTCAATCCAATAGTGTACTTAAACTTAAAGAGAAAATAGTCTTCTTCTATAACAAATACCTACTCCAACCTATGCTTAGACCATAATGCTTCAGCCCATATCTAATAGAAGGAAAAGGAGGTCATTTATCCCCAAAAAAACCCACGAGGATGGTGCTCCACTTAGCTACCCTAGTTTGGAGCATCTCTATTAGAGGGGAGATTGTAGAGGAAGGTGATTTAATAAGTGCTTGATTGACTATATATTTTTCTAGCTAATGCTTAATGATTAATATTATGTTGTGCTTAAGATACTTATTTTGGTTCATATTGTGTTTTAGGTACAAGTTGGTGGAATAGGATTCAAAATGAGCTAACAACATATCCTTGGAGTCGTTCTCTTAATGTTTGATCTTATTTGCTTGCATTAAAGTAAGAAATAGATGAACTAGGGTGAAGATGTGACAAAGAATATAAAAATTGAAGTTATTGCAACTTACACAGTTGTGTATGAGACTGTGTAACTCAGTGGAAGTGCATAGGAGTGCAAAGATGCAATTTTAAGCACCTCTGCAACTAGCATGGCTGTTTATGGACTTATACAACCATGTAAGTGAGCTACATAAGTGACCGTGTAGCTCATTGTGAATGTGTAAGTTCATCATTCTTACAATTTTCACAAACAAGGTCACCTAAACGCCCGTGTATCTAATCGTGTATAGTGGAAAAACCTTAATTTTTACTATAAGAGTGCATTTAAGATGCCAAATGTAGGAATGAAGAGTTTATAGGCACGAAAGGGAGCATATATCTCCCTTTAGAGACCTATGAGGAGCTAAACTTTATTCTTCTGGTTTGAAGGGGATATCAAGGCTAACAAACATGTTTGGCATTTCTTAATCTATTAATTTTGTTCTCACTCTGTTTTGGAATTGGTTTTTTTATTCTATAATTAATGTTTTGGGATTTATGTATGCATGATTAATGCTCTCACTCTCAAATAGATTATTCATGTATGAACTCATTGTTAAAATCTAGATATTAATAAATAATTGTTGTAACTTTAATTCACTTGTGGTAAACTAATGGTCATGCATAATTAAAGATAACATAATATAGGTTAAATGATTCGAGCTTATTTGGTTATCATGGAGATTAATTTGTTTTCCTATTGTATAATTCGATTTTCACATTAAATTTAAAGAACTTATTTTAGGTTGTCTAATAATTGGATATAATTAAAGTGCTTGTTTTAATTAGATACAACTAAGAAAAAATTAGGATTGACAGAGCTTTTTGTTAATCTATGGTTAATTGTTTCAAAGAGAGGTCCAAGAACAGCATGACTATTAATTGTGGTCACTCATGTGAAGGTTAAGATTAAACCAAAAATTGGATTTGAAACCCATTTGTCAATTTTATCACTTTAGTATTGTTAGATTTGATTTATTTTTAATAGCATAGTTTTACTTTATTTTGTTAACCAAATTCAACCTAAACATTGATTCATTCATTACAAAAGCTAGACACAAACTCTTTGGAGATACAATCTCTGCTCACCACTACTACAAATTTAATTGTACAGAGTTAGGTTTTATTTTCTGGTATGTTTGACATGTATCAAGAATTTTGGCATTGTTTTATGAGAGTGAAGTGATTTAGTTTTTTTGGTTTTAATTGGTGTTTTGTATGCATATTTGTTTATAATTAGTTTTTACAGTCATTTCTCAATCTTTTCATGCTTGCTAGTGTTTATGTATGGTAGCAATGAGATCTTCTCACCAAGAACCTAAATAATTTGATCTTGAGATAGAAAGGACATTACGAAGGTTGCAAAGGGAAACATAACAATTTTAAGAATACAAAAAATACTTAAATTTGAAGAAACCATGGCTAATCCCAAAACTCTAAGAGAGTTAGCTGCCCCAGATTTGACTCAAAGGCCTTTATGCATCACTTTTCCAAAATTTACTGAACATGTTACTTTTGAGCTTAAGTCTGGCTTCATCCATATTTTGCCTAAAGTTTATAGTTTTGCAGGTGAGAATGCTTATAAGTATCTCAAGGAGCTCGATGTAATATGTTTTAGTATTAAACCTTCAGGGGTGATGGAAGAGCAAATTATTTTGATAGCCTTTTCATTTTTATTGAAGGATATAGAAAAATACTGGCCTTTTAATTTGCCTGGAAAGAGTGTTAGCACATGTATCAAAATGAAGAGACTATTTTTGGAGAAATACTTTCCAACATTAAAGACAACCAGTATAAGGAAAAATATTTTTGGGATAAAGCAATATCATGGAGAATCCCTTTATGAGTATTGGGATGCTTCAAGAAGTTTATGCCGGCTGCCCTCACCACAATATCACTTAACAACTCCTCATCTAATAGTTCTATAAAGGACTATTGCTGATGGATAAAAGCTTAGTAGAAGTAGTAAGTGGTGGAGCACTGGGTGCGAAGACTCCCATAAATGTTAGAATTTTAATTGAACGTATATAAGCTAATACTTAATAATTTGACATTCATAACAATGTTCCTCAGGTACATGAGGTAAACAATTCATCTATAGAATATCATTTAGATGAACTAACATCCCTTTTTAGGTAAATTACTGTAAGGTAGTCATAGGTAAAATGTTGTGGTATATATGTAAATGTGAACAATCTAACAAATGGGTGTCCAACGCTATAAGATGGAAACATATAGTACATCAATACAGCAGGGGGAAATATTACCCAATGATACAACCTATATTCCTAAACCTATAACCTAGCTTGGAGAGATTACTTGAACCTAAGTTATTGAGCGAATAGGTAGCAAAACTACTTCCCAAATAGGTCGCAGGATAAACAACAATTTTAACACAGACAACAAGCCTCCCACTCTATCTTAGGTATGTCATTAGAAGATAAAGTTAAGTCCTTTACAACTAACACTTTGCAATTCCAATAGGATATACAGTTGTTTTAGTAGGAGGCCAAATCTATATTTCAGTAAATGAATTCTAACATTCATAATTTAGAGCACTAGGTGAGCTAAATGGCAGTGACTATCAACCATTCAAAAGCCCAAAGAGGAGGAAAACTACCATCACCACCTGAGATAAATATAAAGAGTGTTAGAGCAATCACCTTGAGGAGTGGTAGGAAACTTGAGGATCTTGAGAGGGTTACATAAAGAATGGCTAGTGAAGAAGAAATTGAAAAGGAGCTTGAAGGAGAAAGGGATATATCATCTAGCTCAAAGGTAAATGCTAATTCCTCATTTATTGTTCAGAATAACCCCCCACCTTTCCCTAGTAGGTTAGCAAATTCAAATAAGGAGTATAAGGATAAGGAGATCTAGGAGACCTTTTGAAAGTTTAAGGTCAATATGTCATTGTTAGATGCAATCAAGTAAGTCATACGGTACACGAAATTTCTTAAGGAATTATGTACCAACAAGTAGAATTTGAGAGGTAATGAAATGTTTGGGATGGGTGAAAATTTTTCTGTAGTCTTTGAAACTAAAATACCTCCTAAATGTAAGGACATATATGTTACTATTCCTTGAAAAAATTGTAACACTAAGATTAAACAATCCATGTTAGATTTACAAGGATCAATTAATGTTATGCCTCGTTCCATGTGTGATTACATAAATTTAGGCCCATTAAAAGAAAATAGTATTATCATACAATTGGCTGATTGTACTAATGCTTATCCAGATGGGGTGCTTAAGGATGTTATCTTACTAGGGAGATCGTTTCTTAACAGGACCCATACTAAGATAGATGTTTATGGCAATACCCTCTCAATAGAATTTGATGAGGAAAGTTACTCATTTCAATACTGTTGATGTCAATAAGCAACCACAAAATAACCATTTTATTTCCGCAATTAATATTATTAACCCTTTAGTATAGGATGATTGTGAGCAGAAGTGGATAGATAAACTGGAAGCAGTTTCAATTAAGGACAAGAACAAAGGTTTCAATGTCTTGAGGAAAAGCTTTATTGTTGGTCAAAAAGTGTTTCTTTATTGTAATGGATACAAACTATTTTCATATAAATTATGTCCTTATTGAGTTGATCCTTTTATGATTTCTAATGTCTCTCCTATGGTGCAGTAGAAATTAAAAGTCTAAAAATAGGGAAGATATTGCATGTAAGTGTTCATCGACTCAAATCTTATCCTAAAGAATTTCAAGTGGAGATGTTTAAGCTATAATCCCTAGAGATCAAAATTTTATCACGTGATGAGGAGAACATGGAGTTAAGCTAACAACCATTACTTCAGAGGCAACCTAAGGGGAGTTTGTTCCTTTCTTTTTACATTTTCATAATTTTTTTCTTTAAATGTTATATTTCTCACTTTTATTGTTATACTAGGGAAAATGTAAGTTCTAAGTGTGGGGGTGAGGTAATGTTTGTTTTAAGTTCTTTTTGGGTGTTAAAAAACATTATCCCTTTTTCTATTGCCTCTAGGACTATACAATTATAATTTGATTGTAGAATTAACTAGAAAAATTCATGAAAACTTAGGTATGTATTCTTACTTTTTTGATTGGTCAATATATGTTTTCTTTATAAAAGAAGTGACAAGTAGGTAGCATAAGCCAGTGAGATTTTGAGCCTTTTAGACTAACATATATAAATCAGTATCATTGTCTTTTGTTCATGTATGACCTTCATGACATGTAAATCCCAACTTTGCCTTGATTTTCTATTCAAGACCACACTTTTATGACATGTATTAACGTGAAATGACATCAGCATTCTTTATTTTAAGAGCTACATTGGCAAATAACCTACTTAATGATATGAGTTTTCATTATATGAAACCCTGTTGAGTTTTATTAGCCTTTTCTTTTTATCCTAACCACATTACAAGCTTTTAACCTATCCAAATGTCTTATCCAAGCCTTAAGGCGAGTGGAGCATTGAGTTGTTGATGTTTGTAGATGCACAAGAGCATAAATGAGAGGGTGTGTTTATATGTAGGTTGGTTATAATTGATGGAATGCAATTTTATCTCTTATCAATGAATTCCATTGTTGATGTAGTTTCTTTCAATTTTTATCTTAAAAAAGACAAAAAATAGAAAAGAAAAGAAAAAAGTTGTCAAGGAGGAAAATCATTTATTTTGCAAAGTAATTCATATTAGTTTTTCCTTTTAAAGTTGTACGAAATGGGTGAATTGATTGTGATGTAAATAAGGGAGAAGTTGTGAAGGCTCACTCCTTTTGGTTATAATGTATTGTTCATCATTATTTTAATGGGTGATTCTCTTAATTCCTATTGGCTAATGGACACCTGATAGATGCATAATTGATCATATTTATACCTTATATTTGATGTACTTTGGCTTGATAAATTATGCTTTTATCGCATATTTGGTACTTGATCCACTCCAAATGTGATTGTAGAGTACAATTGCCTTTATTTACTTAAAGGAGAGTAATTCAAAAGAAAAAAATGATATAAAATGAAGTTTCGAAGCACATAAGGGATGCATGATCATACATCATCCTGTGCACATCTCTCAGGTCGTGCAGAGTTGCAATTTTCAGAGATTATGGTTATGCACGGTCGTGCATCAGTAGAGTTTACTATAAAATGACGTTTCGAAGGCAAATAGGGGGAGGATACGTACATAGTTGTTCTTAAACCCATATAGCCAACTCAAGGGGTGATTTTGATCTAGAGAAGTAGAAAACATGAAGACTTCTTTGCAAGATCCATATGAATACAAGATCAAACCTTTACCTCATAAGAATATTCAATAGTAGATAAATAGGGAGATTTAGAATTATGAACTCATTGTTTTCAATTGGTTTTTCTTTTTGTTTATTTTTGATTTCGTGTTTGATCATAATGTAACTAAATTCCTTTAGTATCTAGGTTAGATGAACCCTATGTTGATACTTTAATATGATTTGATTCTTTTATTAACGCAATTGTCTTGATTAATATATTGTGATCTGATTACATGTTTTATTTATATTCTAATAGATCCAAAATATTATATCATAACAGATTTTATACATAGAGATTAAGAATCCTATTTATGAATAGATCTATATTAATTCGAAGAAGTTGACTGAAACCCTAAAGATAAGATGACATAAATCTTTTGGATTAAGGTCAAACCTAATAGAGGGATTCACAAATCAGTAAAGTAATCTTATAAAATTTAAAATGAGTAATTTGGTTGAAAACCTTAGATTAGTTGTAAGTAGACTCAATTCCAGCTATTAGCATACCATAGGAATTTCCACATTTCGATAAATCATCAAAACAATTGCATAATAAAAGATCAATCGGTTAAAGGTCTTAGGGGGATTTAAAACCTAGATATTAATTTTCTAATACCAAAAGTTTACTGAATGCTTCTTTAATTCTCTAATTTAATGTTGCTTCCATTTATTCTACTTGTTTAAGTTTTGTTTTCGTTTAATTAAAAATCACAATCAGTTCGTAAATTAGATAATAGGATTATAGTAATTATTGGTAACCATTGCCTAATGGGATTGATCCGTATTTGTCGATATTAGCTACAACTACATCGTGTACTTGCGGTTAATTCAAAATTGACTAAATTAGAAAAAGTCAATCAAGTTTTTGCACTTGATTATTAAATTTTATGAACTGATATCTTGAATTGTTTAAAATCTGTCCACGAATACTGTGTTTCATTATTGAATATTGATTTGAATAGATATGAAAAAGGATGATAGTTATAATAAAATTGCTTTTTAAAGTCATATTTTTACTAATCATTGAAATATTCAAATAGAATGATATTCCATATTATTTACACATATAATACCCATCTTTTTTATGAGTTTTTGAGCCTAAGAGCCAAATTTTCAAAAAAAATTAGCTCTTATTATTCTTTCATTTGCGCTATCATGTGTGGTAGAATAATTCTAGAACTTGCTTTTATTATACATATTAAGATCATATTTGTTAAATTAGAAGCATTGACATAATGAAGGCACTTAAATTCAACAACTTTTTAAAGCCTATTTCTTTGAAAATTACCACACCTTTAAATTTACCTTTAGGAATAACCAAGTTGAGCCTTAGCCTTTTTCATTGATTAAACCCACATATTAACCTTTATCTTATATTTTTTGAAGACCTTTTTATTGTTTTAAACCTTGAAGGTTATTTACGTTATTTACTTGTTGAAGAATTGAAATTCTTGAAAGGTCCAATATTTCTAGAATTGTAGTACTAAATGCTTGCAATTGGTTTTATTAAAAAAAGAGAAAAACTGTGAATAAGTTTATGGTACTAATAAAGTTTCAATGAAAGGACCTATGTGTATTTGTAAACAAGTCTTGAAATATATTTTATAGTGAATTTCCTTTAATTTACCCTTTTTATTATCTTAATCGTACCATACCTAAGCCCTATTATAACTTGCATAAAGGCCTTTTGATTGTTGTTTCTAGTTTATACATAAGTGGTGGAGATGTGATTTTATTGCTAGCCTATGGTAAGAATTCTACTATGTGTTGATTAAGAGTTTTGATACTTTTTACCCTAAATGCTTGAGTGCATTGAGTGAGATCTTAGTAAGGGTGTAAAGATTAATGCTTTTGACTTCAATGAGATTATGATGTGATAACTATTAATATTGCTTAGAAAAGTTAATTTTAAGATAATTTGATTATACTTGTATGTCAATTTGAGTTGATGGAATATAATGATTTATATTATAAATAGACATATCGAAATTGATGAGGGATTGATGTGTAAGATTGATAATTTTGATTATGATTTGCTTGAGGACAAGCAAAAGTTAAGTGTGGGGATGATTGATTGATGCATAATTGATCATATTTACAACTAATATTTGATGTATTTTTGCTTGATAAATTATATATCGTATATTTGGTGCTTAATTTGCTCCAAGTGTTCTTACAAAGTACAATTGCCTTCACGGACCTAAAGCTTAAGAATTCATAAGAAAACACGATATAATACAAAGATTCAAAACATAGAAGGGATGCACAGCTGTGCATCATCCTGTGTATGTCTCTCAGGCTGTATAGATTCATGATTTTAAGAGATTTTGGCTATACACAGTTTAATGCAACTGATTCCATACTAAAAATGGTAAAGGTCAATCCTAAAACTAGGATGTGAAAATCAGTTGCCAAAAAAAGACAAAAATAGGTTTGAGGATTGAAGAATCTTACAAAGAGGTTAGACCCTCTCTCACTAAACAAATATCCACAATTTCCCAAGCCTCATATGTTAAATCGAAACACCTTCACTTATAGGCAGTAAACGCTTCATACTTTAGTTATAGAGGTTATTAAGATCAATTGTATGAATGTTACCTTCTCTCTTACCTAAAAATACAATGCTATTATCAATGGTTCTAGAAATAATGCATAATTTTCCTTCAAAATATACTTTATAATATTTGTCACATAGTTGACTTACACTTAATAAATTATACTTTAACCCTTCTACTTAAGTTACATTATCAATTATAATATGATTTTCTTTACCAACATTCCTCATGCCAATTATCTTACCCTTAGCATTATCTTCAAGGTAGTTAAAATGTTTTAGGTACCCAAATAAACTTGGGTCTTTGATTTTAAATCTCCTTCTTTTTAACCAATATTTGTAAAGGTTCACTTTCCATTCTTTGTTTAAGGAAGCCAAATTTATCAATATGTGCAATATTGTAGCAAAATGATATATTATGCCATATGTTTGACATGAATTAGTTTCATAAAGGTGAGGCCCAATGTTGTTACTTATATATGCATTTCTTTAAATGTTAAAGAAGTATTCTATTTTATTTATATAAAAGTGATCTTGAAAATTCTATTTTGTATGAGAAATGTTTCTTTGATTGTTTATATGCCTATAATTAATGTGAGCATATGTCAAGAAATTATGTATATCATGTAACCTATTAAATGTGTTAACATCGCTTTGTTGGTAATTGAACTTTAGGCCTCAACTGGGACTTATACAAAACACATATACCTTGCGTTTTATCCTAGCGTGTAAATATCTAAATGATGATACACAATGCTCATTTACTATCCAATGTAAAATATCATTATTATAAATATGTGTTCCTTTGCACATATAGTCTTAGTATTGGGTCACTCCCTTAAGCTTACCCAACCCCATACATATTGGTGGAATTCTTTAGAACTCTTAGAATGCTTTCAAGTTTATTACTTTCCTTGGTGAATTTGGATCAAGAGTCCTTAAGAGCATTAACCTACTTTTAAATGACCCATTTATGTATTAACATAAATAAGTTATCATTGCCAGCAATGGTCATACATTTAGATGTTTGATTATATGCAATTCACTCTTCACCTTTTCATTTTCACTTATACATACATCTAAATGCTCTTGAGCCTATTTAAGTTTGGAAGATAGCTTCTTCATTTTTGTACTCATAATTTTAAGGCTTTTGACTAGTTCATCATATGACAATTCAATACCATTATTATTATCATTATCATATGATTTAAAGTCAAAGAGTAACTCATCAATCATCTTTAGCCATGAAGCATAAATATTCCTCCTTTTAAATATTCAATTTTGGAGTCACTTGTGTCAACCTAAGTTGATGCTTTAAGAGCCTTCTTCTTATTGTCCCTCTTTTCCTTCTTTTCATTTCATTTATAATCTTTGAAGAGAGGAAATTAGGATTTCATGTCATTAAGTTTCCTATATTCAAAATGAATAATGTTTAAAGATTTGCAATTTAAATTGTTCTTACCTTCCTTGAAATATTTTCTTTTGGGTAAGTTTTATTTTTTAAAAAACTTCTTAAATGTCCTAGTGACAAGGGTGATGTCTTTATTATCATTTCCACCTGAGGATGTCTTATTCTTCTTACTTGATTTCTCTTTAGGACTTTGAATGCTAGGTTTTTTCTCATCAGAATTGTTACCTGTTTTGTGTCTCTTTGAGCCTCATTTCGTAGGTAATGAGAGATCTAATAATTGTTGCCTGTTTTGTGTCTCTTTGAGCCTCATTTTGTAGGTGAGGAGAGATCTAATAATATTTTTCCAATGGTAGTATTGTTAATTCTTTAAAATTTTATATGGTTGTCACTTTGGCTTCTTAAATCCTTATAAGTGACCTAAGCAACTTTCTCATCATTTCAACATTAGTTTAGGTCTTCTCAAGACCTTTAAAAGCATTAGTAATATCAATAAATCTTGTATGCATGCGTGATATACTTTCTTCATGTTTAATTTAGAATAATTTATATTGATGAGTTAGCATGCTTTCTTTACTTTCTTTAACTTGATTAGGACCCTTATGTATGACTTTAAGTGTGTGTCAAATTTTGTGAGCAATTCCACTTATAGATAACCTATTAAATTCATTCCTATCTAGTGTACAAAATGATATGCGAATGACTTTACTATTCAAATCTTTGAGATTCTCATTCTTTCCTCAATTTAAGTACTTTTTTTTCACATTTATTACTTTTATAAGTTTGAAAGGGTCATTTGAGACTATTTCCATAAATCAACACTCTCATGCATTAAAAAAATTCACGACATTTTTTTAATAGAGGTAATCATTACCATCAAAGATATGGATCTACTAATAACTTGTCCTTCTTGATTGGATAAGGATGATGATGTACTTACTTAGTTCATTATGATCTTTACTTTTCCTTCTTGATTGGATGAGGATGATGACGTACTTATTTAGTTTATTATGATCTTTACTTTAGAATTTTATTTAAGAGGTCTATTCTAACACTAATTTTCTCCAATTGCACACAAGAAGCGGTAAATTGAGTGTTGGTGAATTTAAAAAAATTCTTTTTTAATAAATGAATGCAAGTGAATAAGGATCATATATGATGGAATAAAGGAATAGTTTAATATAAATCAATGACACAATCAAACAATAATTTAAAAGTATAGGAAGAAAAAAATACAAACAAAATTATAGTGATTAAGTAAATTTATTATCATATGAAACTAAAA
>JAOQML010000007.1:943639-959512 GCA_027568935.1 Erythroxylum urbanii | reverse complement strand
ATTAATTACCTATTTTTAATCATATTAAGGACCAGGGGCATTTTTGTCATTGTCACTATTTTTTCGTTCTGTCCACTACAACCAAACACATTCTGTCCCTGAGACGGAGACAGAAATTTCTGTTCTGTCCACCACAACCAAACACCTTACTGTCTCCAGCTTTTGTTCCGTTCCGTCCTGTTCCGTTCCGTCTCCAGATACTGGACACAGCAACCAAACGTAGCGTTATATTTCATTGGGTTCAGAAAAGGTATGATTCTTTGCTTAAAACACCTACCTTGCCTCTACTGGAGTCCGGTACACTTAATTGTCCTATTGGCTTTAATGACCCTTTTCACGTGTGTTCCTTTCTGGGTTTTTCGTTTCTCAAATTCGAGTTGATATTTGCATACCCATTGTTCTATTTCTCCTTCTTCCTTGTTGATGTTACTGTTGTTTCGAGTTCTGAAGGCGAAAGGAAGGTGCGCCTCTGTTTCTTTTATTTACGCAATGCCTAATCCAACCACTTTTTTGGTGCTGCTTTTCTTTCCTTTTGTCTTTGCATGAATTAACTGTTTACTCGGTTTTAAATGCTATCTTGAGATCGGAGAGGCGTAATTAGCTGGGTTTATTATTCCTTTGATTTATTTTGTGGAGATTATCTTTATACACAACTTTTCACGTGTTTGGAAGACGTGCTTCATGTTACGGTTCGTATTGATTGCAAATTAACAATGGGTAATGTTGATCCTTATTCCGTAATCTAAATCCTCAAGTTGATCCGTGGAGTTGTCAATGCGAAACTAAGTTTGTGTTGCATTAGTTGACCATCATTTTAATGCTAACTAAATAAAGAAGGTTTTTTTACTTAAATTCTTCATAATTAGGATCCATTTTGGAACGTCATGCTCTTCTAATGGTACAGGAGTTCAATTCATTTGTAATATCAAAAAACGTTCTCCAATCACATCAATAATTACGTATACATGTTCTTAAGTCTAGGGTGTAATGCTAATGATTGTTGATGCTTAAAATAAAAACCAGGATTAGACTATCATATTTCTTTCTTTTGTGTCAGCAGTTTTGGTTATCTTTTTTTGTTTAGTTGCCTATTCTCTGTTCCCTTCTACTTCCGTCCGGTTCAGCTGAAGGATCAAGGAATGTGAAAATCAGAGACTTCTTTTACTTTTTCTTTTAGTAGGTTACTTTACCATGATAGAACTATACAGTGATCTAAAATAAAATTCTTATTCTTGGGTGGGCAAGTCGTTTATCAAATTACAATGACTCTGAAAAGAGAGCTACATGACACACCCACTGTAGGAGTCGAGCCCTGGGTTATTTTTAGCATTACTACATATGTGAACTCATTGCTGTAATCTTGGTGATTTTGCTATATTTATATACTTTCTCTTACTCTGAGATGATACCGCATTAGAAAGGTGGCATGAAGATGCTTCCACTTCCCTCTGGCTTTTTATTGGTAAGTATTATTGAGTTTCAACAGTAGCTTCCTGCCTGTGTGCAAAGCTGGAAATACAAAAGGAAATCTTAACAATTAGATTTTGTGGCTTTTTGGTTTGTTATTGAAAGATTTACATAGCCATCTTAATTTTGTATCATTTTGATTGGAACTTTGTAATGTCATTTTGTATCTCGCAGCCCTCAACTCACTTCTTTTAACAAGCTAACTGTAAGTTCCTGGATGGTTAAGATTGTATTCTGTGCTTGTAGCTCAGGGTATGCCAGTATGACAGCTTGCTCAACCATTAGTACATGTGCAAAAGGTGCTGTCTGGTTGAGTGGATGTGTTACGCATACAGTTAGGACAAACTTGAACGTCGGACAATCAACTACATGTTGTTTCTGTTTCTATCCTGCACAATCTAGGTCAAATTACACCCACTTATCGGCTTCAAAGACAATCTATTTCCCATCTATTAGGAGCTTTCAAATACTGCAGAAAAGGTGTTTATGGTCTGGCCGGTCCAGACAAAGGTGTCATTTGTGGATTTCGAATCATAGACGTTTACTAAGCACACAGGATCCTCTAAAGAGCAAACTAAATATTTCATTGGCCTCCCGATGTATGAATTTGAGGCTTTCAGTTTCAAATTCAGGGATGCTCTCCAAAATTAAGGGTAGTATGGAACCTCTATCTTGGTCGCTCAGATTTGCGTCCACAATTGTAATATTCAATCTTTTCACCTGTTATTCAAGTGCTGAACCGTCACGTGCTGACTCATTTATGAAGGAGAATAACCAGAAAGATGATTGTGAGCTCTCAAATGTTAAATTCTCACATGGAAAAAAGGTCTATACTGATTATTCTGTTATAGGTAACCATCAAATTAGTCCAAGTTAACAGCAGTTTGCATTTAATTTTACTTAACAGTGCTTTGTCTGTCCTCTCTTTGTAATGTGGTTTAATGTGTCAGATTCTGTTGTCTACAGGAATTCCTGGTGATGGAAGATGTTTATTCCGCTCTTTGTCTCATGGGGCTTGCCTGCGGGCTGGAAAACCTGCTCCAACTGAAAACCTTCAGAGGGAATTGGCTGATGAGTTGCGATCCAGAGTAATGCCCCATGCTTATCCTTGTTCAAATTTCTTCTAATGGAATGCAAGTTTTTGAACAAATGATGGTAGATTCTATCAAATGCCAACTTTTACTGTGGAAGTATCACCTGATGTTATTCTTTGATTGTGCGATTATTTCATAAGTTGCATGGTTTTTCATCAATCTACCACTAACTCTCCTAGCTTGATGAATTTGTCAGGTTGCTGATGAGTTTATCAAGAGAAGGCAGGAGACAGAATGGTAAATGTAGTTTTCGTCTATTTTATTTTTGGGTTTCTCCCATAGAACCGGGTCCTGTTTACTATCCAATATTCTAAACGGGAAGACTTTACGTTCATGGCCAATCATTAAAACCATGATTTGAGTTACCGACAGCATCATCATCCCTAAAAAGTTCACTTGGGTGGTTCTGTTCCAATCTATAGTGATCGTATTAATCCTGCTATTTCCTAGCATAACATGCACTTGAAAATGGATCAAGATGTGATTATGATGGGAATGTGGTTGACTTTTGGAAAATCTATACTTACAGGTTCATAGAAGGGGATTTCGACAATTATGTAGCCAGGATGAGGAAGCCACATATATGGGGTGGTGAACCTGAGTTGCTCATGGCTTCACATGTTCTCAAGTAACGCTCTGTCAGAATTTGGATGCATGCAATTGTTTGTGTTCCTGTTCGTGTTTGTATTAACTTATTCGAGGATGAAATACTGCAGGATGCCAATCACTGTATACATGTATGATGAGACTGCTGGTGGTCTGATATCTATTGCTGAGTATGGGCAGGAATATGGCAAGGAAAACCCCATTCGAGTCCTGTATCATGGTTTTGGTCACTATGATGCATTACGGATGGCCGGAGAAAGGGGTGGGAAATCAAAACTTTAGAGCCTATATTATATTCTTTCATTGCTAATGTTGACATTAATAGGTTGATGTATGAATTATATTATATTATACCCTTCTTAAGTGAGGCGATGTTTAACTGTATTTTGAAACTGAGGAATAGTATGTACACGGTCACCTTGAATGAGAACCAAACCAACTAACATGTAACTTCTCTTTGAAAGATGAATAAAGAGCAACAAGCTGACATCGACTTTTGTCATATCAAGTTGTCGGAAGAGACAGAACCCAACTAAGGTTTTTAAAGTTAAAGAATAACTATAGCATATGGGTGGTGTTGACCTTATGTACTTGCTATCTTTCAAATTTGCTATGACGTCTCCGAACCACTTGAAAAGTAGTTGTTATCCATTTTTTACCCAAAAGAATATATCTAAAGTGGCAACACAAGTTGATGGGCATTTAGAAAAGTCAACTTGGATTACAATTTTTAAATTTTACTGCAACTTTCTTATTCATGAATACCTAATGCCTAATTTAGTAATTTATGAGATTCGTAGAATCATCCCGCTGCTCCAAGCTCTGGTAGACTTTTGTTATTGACCAAAGAGCAAGAAAGATACAATATTAATAAGAAAGGCTTTGGTAATAGGTCCAACTTAACCCGATCCACTATTAACCTTAAATTAGGAAGGGAAATATATCAATTTGTTACTATTATTCTGGTTTATCATATTTTATAAGCATTTATTTATTTAATAAATGAGACCCATAAAAAATAAATAAATATATGCTCAAAAACTAGGATAGGAATAAATTAATAGGACATGTCATCTGAACTAAGTTGTAACACTTTCGTGCATAGATGTGGAATTTGACCGAAAATGAAGATCCTCGTCTTGTCAGGTGGTAAAGAAGAGGTTCCACATTTTACGTGTAAACATGTCAATGAGTTGGGTCGTCCTCTGTTGGGCCTCCTGCATAGGCTGAGATGAGTCAGCTTATAGCCTAGCCCGGTACGTCATGGACGGACCGAGCCATCATGCCCATATATATATATATATATTTAAAAATTTTTAAATGACATAATTTTAAAAAAATAAACAAGCCACGAACTGGCTCGACCGTAACTCACGCGGGCCAATTATAGGCAACTCATGACCCAGCCTTGGCGGAAATTGCGACTCCTATTCACATGAAATTTTCTATGTGATTTATGAACACAAGCGGCTATGTTACTCAGGTTTTGATCTTGAAGGTGTTTCTTTCTATCGGCGATTTGGGCCTCGCCGCCAATTATTACTCTCAAGTGGTTGAGTTCAGTTTTTAATTTTAATACTCTTTTAGTTTATAATTCCTTCGTTTCAACATTTTCTTTATATTTTCGTATTGGAAGAATTGGTTTTGGGATGATTTTACTGGTCTACCAACCTCCGTAAGAAATGGGTTACACGTACAAAATTGGACTATTTCTTATTTTTATTTTCAAAATATTTTAATTATAATTTTAATAAATTAAAATTTTAAATATTTAATTCATATTTTTGATAATTATATTGAAAATCAAATAAAATTTTTAAATTTAAAATATAATTTATTTTAAAACAAAAAGTAAACAAACAATTAGGCATTCAAATTAAAGGTGCCAGAGTTTTTGCCACTAACAACATTTCCTACAGTCGTTTTGCTGCACACATAAAACGTAAACGACAGTACCACCTTACCGAATATAAGCTTTCTGGCCCCTTACCTTTATGTTTATTTCAATTACATGCGCAGAGAAAAGAACACACTAAAATGTTAGTGGAGTGAAAAGTGAGAACAAAAGCATGTGTCCTTGTTCAAATGATTTTCTGACACCTATAAATTAAAAGACAGATCTTTTTCCAAAAGGACGCATTTTATAGACCCCGTCCCTATCCAGAATCCAACTCCTCGCTTCAGCTCAGCTTCACCCCACTCAATTATGTCAGGCTTATGTACAAAACATTTACTATTAACAGCAGCAGCAGTCAAATGAATTCAAATCAATGTGTAGGTGAGAAGCACAGAGCCACGTCCGCTTTGTTTCTCATACCTCGATTTCCCCACTTCATTTCAAATCTTCAAAACTTCCACGTACCACTCTCGCTCTCTCTCTCTCATTTCTTCCTCCATCATTCTTTTGCTCTGCAACTGCAACTTCTCGTTGCATGCTCTTCAATTCTCTTATCTAATGATCAGTAATTCCTTCCTCAATTCCTATTTGCAATGCATCTACTCCCTATCCAACTCATCCCCACATTTCTTCTTCTCTTTGTTAATTTCTCCCTCTCCCTCAACAACGACGGTCTCGCTCTCTTGGCGCTTAAAGCTGCTGTAACTTCCGACCCAACTCAAGCTCTTTCCTCTTGGTCCGATTCTGATCCAAACCCTTGTCACTGGCATGGTGTCATTTGCTCTGATCGCAGGGTCACCTCCTTATTCCTTCCAAACAAGACCCTTACTGGTTACATCCCCTCGGAACTCGGCCTTCTTAACTCCCTCACACGACTCTCTTTGTCTCACAACAACTTCTCCAAGACCATACCTTTACATCTCTTCAAGGCCACCAACTTACGTTCTCTGGATCTGTCTCATAACTCCCTCTCCGGGGCGGTACCGCCACAGATCAGTTCCTTGCAAGCCTTGACCCACTTGGATTTGTCTTCAAATTCTTTCAATGGCTCACTCCCTCTATCTCTCATTCACCTCAAAAGTCTAACTGGCACTCTTAATCTCTCTTACAATGCATTCTCCGGCAGGATTCCGGAGTCATACGGGGATTTACCGGTGGTGGTGAGTTTGGATTTAAGGAACAACAATCTTAGCGGCAAGGTGCCGTTGGCGGGCTCATTGGTCAACCAGGGTCCGACCGCATTTGCCGGTAACCCGGGCCTATGTGGGTTTCCACTGCAAGCTCCGTGCCAGGAAGCTGCTAACGCCACTGCCAGCGACAACCCTGAGAACCCAGATAGCCCCAGAGACCCAATCCCAACTACCGTCGGCGGTAGGCATGAAGGGAAGACAAAAAATGGGTCGGTAACGGTTCCCTTAATATCAGTCGTATCGGTCATCATTGGAGCTGTTTCGCTCTCGGCGTGGTTGTTCCGGAGAAGATGGAAGAACGACGAGAAGCGCAAAAGAACAGGAAATGAAGAGAAAATAGAAAGCCGCCATGAGGCTACCGAGGAGGGGCAACAGGGTAAATTCGTAGTAATGGATGAAGGGTTTCGTTTGGAGTTAGAGGAATTGTTGAGGGCATCTGCGCACGTTGTGGGAAAGAGCAGGAGTGGGATAGTATACAAGGTGGTGGTCGAGGGTAGGGGGTCTGGTGCGGTGGTGCCTACGGTTGTTGCGGTGAGGAGGCTGAGTGAGGGTGATCATGTTGCAGCCTGTAGGTTTAAGGACTTCGTGACGGAGGTGGAGGCGATTGGAAGAGTGCACCATCCTAACATTGTACGGTTGAAGGCTTATCACTATTCGGATGATGAGAAGTTGTTGGTCTCTGATTTTGTGCGCAACGGAAGCTTGTACTCTGCGCTACATGGTAAAACTCCTCTTTTACTTGCATTTTGTTTGTGTGTATATAAGTTATTATTTTACATTTTGATTTTGTGAGTGTGACATATTCGGGGAGGAGTTGGAAGTTGGAGTGTAACGCAGAGTTCAGAACATGCAATTAACCATTGCTTTAGGATGTACAAGAACCAGAGCCTTTTGTGTGTTCAAAACTAGTTTAACATAACGCGTGTAGGGTCTCGCCTACTAAGTGTTTTACGTGCTCAGAATCTAGAGTTTCAAAAAGTTGGAATGGACGGACTCCGTCTACTGACTTCTTTTCTTCAGGAGATACGCATTTCTGGTACTGTATTTGTCTTCATCAGCTTTGTCGTATCTCTTGTTTGGGTACCATTTTGGCTCATTGTTTTGTTCCCTTGGAGAGATTTATAATGCCTTGTCCCATTTTCATGAAAGGACATGAATGATTAGTAATTTCAGAACTTTTCCGTGAATGCATAGTTGGGCCTACGGAGACGGAGAGCTGTCTTCCATTTAGCTCAGTTGATGAACCTGTACCATTGAGTATTAGGACCTGAAAGTTCTTTCTTTTTTTTTTTGTTTTTAAAGACATTTTACAATTAGTTGATAATCTTATAGGTGAATTTATCTTGTTCTTATTCTTACCAATCATTAAAGTTTACCGTTTACTCAGCAGGATTTATACGGGGAGTTGTTATTGTTGTTGTTGTTGAAGAGGATAATGGTTTACAGTACTACTTTATATCCATTAAGTACTAGCTATTGTTGTTTACCTTAGAACTTCTAAGCATTTCTTGCTACTTTTTCCTTGAATGTTTATGATAGCTTTCTACCTGTAATCTTTGGATGCAATATAAAATGCCCCTTTCTTATGAATACAAATGTGAAATTTTCACAGGAGAGCCCTCAAATGGACTAACTCAACTTCCATGGGCAACGAGGTTAAAAATTGCTCAAGGTGCTGCAAGGGGTTTGATGTACATACATGAGTGCAGTCCTCGTAAATATGTACACGGTAACTTGAAGTCAACAAAAATCCTTCTTGACGATGAACTTCATCCTTACATATCCGGCTTTGGACTCAACCGTCTTTTCTCGAGTACTAATAAGTTGACGACTTCAGTGTCAAAAAGGCAGTATGCTAATCAAACAATAGTAGCCTCTACAATGGGCTTGACAATTTCTGCTTCCTCCAACTTCTACTTGGCACCTGAAGCTCGAGTTTCTGGTTGCAAGTTCACCCAGAAATGTGATGTCTACTCCTTTGGAATTATACTGATGGAGCTTTTAACCGGTCGGCTACCTGATGAAGGGTCAGAAAATGATGGTAAAGGACTAGAGAGTCTTGTGAGGAAGGTGTTTCGAGATGAAAGGCCATTGTCTCAGATCATAGACCGAGCACTTTTGAGTGAGGTTTATGCAAAGAAACAAGTCCTAGCAATGTTTCATATTGCACTCAATTGCACGGAAATAGACCCTGAACTGCGTCCGAGGATGAAAACAGTGTCTGAGAGCCTTGATCGGATCAATCTGCAGTGAGAGAGGAAGATCCTTGTAAAGCTAATTTAATTTCTTGTTTCTAACTTCTGATTCTCAGATTAGGTGTCCTGAGTCTCTTCTCTAGGTGGTGGATTCTAAGCAAAATTTTCATGCTTTCTCTCGTAATGCATCTCATTTCTTCCATTGAAATCAGATTTAGGTACAGTGGATGGATCAGTCGTGCGTACTGGTGGTGTGGTGAGTGACATCGATCATTAATTCATTACGGTTCCAAGTCAAAGGATGTTCCCCATCTGGCAACAGCCGCACAAGCATTCGGTGTGTCCAGTGTTCTATTGTTGGTTCTTCGATCGTAGATTTTCAATGGACGGTAACAAACTTGGAAGTTCTTTATCTTCATATAATAAAATAACAATGAAATGAAATAAAATATGTTGGTACAACAAAAAAGGACATAAAAATAATTTTAGGAAATTCAATTTTGCAATTATAACATTAACTTAACAAAATAATAATTAAAATACTCAAGCTTTTAATCCAAACGTTTTCATTGAAATAAAGATCAGACCTTAATATTTTGGAGCATTTAAGTTTTAAAAGTTGGAAACGTAATTAAACATAAAAGGTTATAACTTAACTAAAATATAATGTGAAAATGTTTAAAATTAAGAAAATATTTATTTATTTCTAGAATTTAATGTGGATTATTGGAGTAAGTAGTTTATAATATTACCTTCCTATTTCTATTTTTTACAAATGTCATGCGATAAAAAATATGTTTATGTATATGTATATATCATCATCAACAATTGATATAATTGTGTAGTGTCAAAACTTTTCATATTTTATAGCAATTTATTATAATATGATACATTATTAAAATGGAAAATTTCACCAAATGTTCAATTATATTTCAACTTTAAAAAATTAAATATTGAACATTTTAATTATTAATTAGGTTAATTATACATAGCCTTCCTTTAATTTTTTCAATTTTTGTTTACCTTTTTACATTTTCAAAATATCATCTAATATTTGGACAAATTATCACAAAAATTTATTTATTAATGACTATTAAGAAAGATATGTATGTTATAGTATGTATTTATCCTTACCATGTTTAGATGATTTGTTTCACACATAGATAAGCACCAGTTAGCCATAGATTAAGGAATAGATAGGATCTATAAAAGTGTATTTATATCTTGTATGTTATCAATGATGAATGCAATATTTTCAACCAAATCAGTCTCTGCCTTATTTTATATGGTATCAAATCACCGATCTTGGTGCTCTACATAAAACTTTTCTTCGTTCTACTACCTTTTCAATCATACCGACTGAAACATCCACCACCTCTGACAAATCCATTGCCATGGATCCATTGCATCCATTTTACATACATCATTCAGAACAACCAAGACACATGCTCGTTCCAATCAAACTGAATGGTCCCAACTATCCATTTTAGAGTAAATCAATAATACATGTCCTCATTGCGAAGAGAAAAATCAGTTTCATTGATGGAACAATTCAAATGCCATCACAAATCGATGAACCTTCAAAATTTGAATCATGGAATCAATGCAATAGCATGATTCTTTCATGACTTACTCATTCTATTAAGCCAGATATTGCAGCCGAAATTGTTCATGCTAAAGCAGCGTAGCAAGTGTGGGAGGATCTGAGAGATCAATACTTGCAGAAGAATGCTCCAGCCGCTTTTCAAATTCAGAAATCAATAGCAACCATTTCACAAGGCACTATGTCCGTGGCCTCTTACTACAACAAGATTAAAAGTCTTTGGGATGAGTTAGACACTTATCGCACCCCTCCGACTTGTAATCAAGCAAAAGAGCACCTTGCTCAAAGAGAAGAGGACAAGTTAATGCAATTCCTTATAGGACTTAATGAGTACTACAAAGCTGTCAGATCCAACATTTTAATGATGATTCCATTGCCGAATGTTCGTCACGCATATTTATTGATAGTTCAAGAGGAAACGCAACGGCAGGTAACTTCAGATCCTGTCGAGAATTTCTCCATTGCTGCAGCAGTACAAAGTCGTTCATCTAACTGGAAGTCTCCTAAAGACAAAGTCTGTGAACATTGTAATCGATCTGGGCATACAATTGACAAATGTCGTACCCTCAAGTTCCATTGCAAATTTTGTGACAAAAGAGGGCACACTGAAGATCGATTTTAGACAGCGGTGCTACCGATCATATTACTTCTGATCTTTCTCTTCTATCTCAAACCAAACAATCCTCTATACCACTTGTCAATTTACCTACTGGCGCCACAGCAACTATCACACACATCGGCACTGTTCCATTCAATTCACATCTCACTTTAGACAACGTTTTATGTGTACCCTCCTTTAATTTAAATATAATGTCCGCCACTAAATTAACTTCAGCCTCATCTGTTGTGTTATGCTCTTTCCCAATTTTTGTGTTATGTAGGACTTGGCTACGGGGAGGATGATTGGCTCGGGTAAACAACATGGTGGCCTCTACTACATGCTTCCATCAAACCCTGCTCCTACTGCACTTCAGGTTTCATGGTCATCACAACTGTGGCATCTAAGACTCGGCCACCCTTCTCCAGCACATCTCAAGTCTCTTTTCCTTTATTAAACATTAATAAACAAAACCCTATTCCCAATAATTGTACTGTCTGCCCTATGGCAAAACAGACATGGTTACCGTTTCCTACAAGTTCTATCTCCACAAGTTTTTCCTTTGATCTTTTGCATTGCGATGTTTGGGGACCTCATAAAGTCCCTACACATTCAAGAGCTAGATATTTCCTTAACATTATCGATGAGTACACTCGTTGTACTTGGATTTTCCTCATGTAGAATAAATTCGAAACTTCACATTTGTTGGAACAATTTGTGGACTTTGTTCAAACACAATTTCACACAACTGTCAAAACACTTCGTGCTAACAATGGCACTGAATTTTTACCATTAACAAAATTTCTCCATACCCGTGGCATTGAATTTCAACATATATGTGTATACACCCCGCAACAGAACGAAGTTGTTGAGCGTAAACATCGTCATACCCTTAATGTTGCACGCTCTCTTCTCTTCCAATCTAATGTCCCTCTCACCTTCTGGGGTGAATGCGTTCTCACTGCTGTGTACATCATAAATCTTCTTCCCTCACCATTACTATCCAACAAAACCCCTTTTGAAGCTCTCTATCACAGACCACCTTCTCTTGATTATCTCCATGTCTTCAGTTGCCAATGTTACGCTACCACCGTACAGCCCAAACAAAAAATTGAACCTAGAGCCACAAAATGTGTCTTCTTCGGTTACTCCCATAGCCAGAAAGGCTATAAATTATCCAATATGGCATCTAAAAAATTTCTGGTTAGTCGTGATGTAGTATTTCACGAAGATATCTTCCCTTTTACTTCCCTATCATCATCAAATTCACCCACATCCTTCCTACCTCCTCTTGATCTTGATATCCTTCCTTTATCTCCCAGCCCTACATAACATGATGCTTCTGCTCCACTTCATCCTCACATCGACCCATCACCACCATCTCCTGATGATTTTACTCCCTTTCACGTCGTACCACCATCTCCATCTCCTATGTATTCTGATATCCCATCACCTTCAATGCACTCTGATAATCCTCCTTCTCCTCACACATCTCCATCTGTTCCCGATCCTCCTTTACGCCGCTCTACTCATGACAAGCATCTGCCCTCCTGGCACAACATCTATGACATGTCATCTCGAGCCAATCAATCAACCAGTGGTCCGGGTCCTCGCCATAGGACAAGGTATCATCTCTCTTCTTATATGTCTCTTTCTCGTTTCTTACCCTCTCATCGTCATTTTTTAGCCACTGTCATTGCCAATACCGAACCTACCACATATGATTAGGCTACATGTCATCCACATTGGCAACGTGCAATGGCAATTGAACTTGAAGCATTGGAACGAAATAAAACTTGGAACTTTGTCCCTCTTCCTCCGGGACACAAACCTATTGGTTGCCGTTGGGTGTACAAAATTAAATATAATTCAGACGGCACCATTGAACGCTACAAAGTGCGATTGGTCGCCAAAGGTTTCACACAGGTAGAAGGCATAGATTACAAAGAGAATTTTTCTCCCACAGCCAAACTAACAACTCTTCGTTGTTTACTCATGGTTGCTGCTGCCAGAAACTGGTTCACCCACCAGCTTGATATCCAAAACGCTTTTCTCCATGGAGACTTGCATGATGAAGTCTACGTGACACCACCTCCCGGACTTCACTGACAGGGGGAGAACACTGTGTGTCGGCTTCATAAATCTCTATACGGGTTAAAACAAGCATCCCGAAATTGGTTTTCCACATTTGCTGTTGATGTTCAAAATGTAGGATATATTCAATCCAGGGTAGACTACTCGCTTTTCACCAAAGTTCAAGGTACCTCCTTCACTTCCATTCTTATTTATGTCGATGACATTTTACTGACCGGCAATGATCTTCAAGAAACCAAGAAGCTTAAAGAATGTCTGCTCAAACATTTTCACATCAAAGATTTGAGTGATCTCAAATATTTCTTAGGCATTGAATTTTCTCGTTCTAGTAGTGGTATTTTTATATCTTAAAGGAAATACGCTCTAGACATTTTACAAGACTCAGGATTAACGGGTGCAAAGCCGAAAAAATTTCCAATGGAGCAAAATTTGAAGTTAGCTCTCACAAATGGAGAAAAATTACATGATGCAACTAAATATCAAACGTTGGTTGGCAGGTTAGTTTATCTCACTATTATATGGCCAGATATAGTATATCCAGTCCGAGTTTTAACCCAATTCATGCACGAACCTCACAAGTCCCATTGGAACGCAGTAATACGAGTTCTTAGATACATCAAAGGAACTCCTGAACAAGGTTTGTTATTACCATCGAAAAATGATCTAAAGTTAAAAGCCTTTTGCGACTTGGATTGGGGGGGATGTCGAATTACCAGACAGTCAGTGTCAGGCTACTGCGTATTCCTTGGATCTTCACTCATATCTTAGAAGTCCAAGAAACAAACAAATGTTTCATGCTCATCGGCGGAGGCAGAGTACAGAGCAATGGCAAATACATGTTTAAAGTTAACTTGGTTGAGGTATATTCTTCAGGATTTGAAAGTACCATAGGCAGATCCTTCATCATTATATTGTGACAACCAGGCTGCGTTACACGTAGCAGCAAATCCTGTCTTTCACGAGCGTACGAAGCACATTGAAATCGATTGTCACATCGTACGGGAAAAGTTGCAAGTAGGGATGATAAAACCTTCATATGTTCCGACACAGTTACAGCTGGCCGATATTTTCACTAAGCCTTTAAGGAAAGATCAGTTTGAATATTTGCGAAGTAAGTTGGGAGTTTTTGATCCACACTCTCCAACTTGAGGGGGAGAATTAAGAAAGATATGTAGGTTATAGTATGTATTTATCTTTACCATGTTTAGATGATTTGTTTCACTCATAGATAAGCACCAATTAGCCATAAATTAAGGAATAGATTGGATCTGTAAAGTGCATTTATACCTTGTATGTTATCAATGATGAATGCAATATTCTTCAACCAAATCAGTCTCTGCCTTATTTTATAATGGCTGATTTATCCTATAAATTTTTGTAGCTTCAACTTTGAAAAATAGGTGACAATCTATATGGATAACATGATCGATAAGGTTGTTTTCTCTAATATCAACTTGTATAACAATTCTTTTTTTTCAAAAATTAAAGATATATTGAACAAGTAAAAGGTGCCCTGAGGGGTTATAACCTATACTCTCAATAGCTTGCATACAAATATAGCATAAAGGAATGTGTCTTGTTAATAAGGTTTCGGCTTATTACTCATCCAATAGGATCATTGTTGCCACTTTGGTCTCTCACCCTTGAAGTAAATCCCTCTAAACATCCCCTATAAGTTATCAAGCATATTTCCCAATTCTTTGGTAGCACATAAGCAAATTTACAGGATTTGCTTCAATCATAATATGGAGAGAACCCAACTAATAGCCCTATTATTGTAGTAAATGTGATTATTCTTATCATTAATGATTTTCTCTCTTAATAGGTAATCTTTGTGATGATTTGATTACTTGGTAGTGCCTTACCTTGAAAATTTCCCAGATTTCTTTCCTTCCGAATGACATAAATTATACTCTCAAAAGCAACTATAAAGATGAGGATACTTCCTTTATAATTCATATGTCTTTGACTAATTCTGATAATATTATATGACCAATTCAATTACGTATTAAAGAGATTATACCTTGATATGTACTTAATTGTTTATAGATTTTCTCCACAACACTTAAAGATTAATGATATGAAATTCTTAAGAAATTCATTTTGGTTTAAATTTGGTTTTAGGAACAATTTTGACGTTTAAGAGCTAAAATAAGTTAAAAGCACATTCCTTAAGCCATTCTCTTGATTTCAAATTCAATTGTCTTTATGGAATAAGAAGGAGATGAATTAGAGTGAAGATGGGATAATAAAATGCAAGAAATGAAGAATTTACCACGCAGTGTCATGCATCTTAGTGATTGGGTATTTTATGGTAAATGCACGACTGTGCACATTTGTAAATGAGAAACTTTTATTAGTTTGCACAGTTAGATGCATAGCCATGCACCCAACCGTGCATATGCCCAAAAACTTAGTTTTTGCTATAAATTGACATTTTGAGAAACCAAAAAGGGGAGGATTGTTTTTGGAGCACAGGAAAGGGCAAAAACCTTATTTCTTTGTTATCTATGGAGGGCTAATCTTCCTTCTTCCAGTTCGGAGGTTAAATCAACGTCGAGGATCACATTTGAACTATCATCATTGTGTATTGTTGAATCTTTCTCTCTTTAGGGATTTTTCATGTTATTCTTTGTTTATTGATTTAGGTATTTGTGTAAGGATGATCTGAATGCTTCTATTAGATTGTTTTTATACAAAACCATTGCCAGATATCAAATACAAAACATAATAGTTAAGTTTTGGATTCATTTGTGGTAAATAATATTGTTGAATCATTAGGGATAACGTAACATAGGTCAAGCTTGTGTGGTTGCTGCTTAAATCGATCTATTTTCCTTATTTGCAAAGCAGCTGTCTGATTAAATCTAAAGAGCTTCTTCTAGGTTGTTCGATAGCTAGGTTTAGTTAAAGAGCTTATTGTAATCTATGATTAATAGTTTTTAAGAGAGGGTTGATAACAATAATGTAATAAAGTATGCTTATTTATGTGTAGGCTGAGATTGAACCAAGAATCGGATTCCAAAATTATTCATCAATTTTCTCACATTTATGCTGTTAAATTTGATTTGCTTTTATTAGTTCAATTTCACTTTGTTTTGTTATTCAAACCAACCAAACCCCCCCCCC
>JAOQML010000007.1:921061-943539 GCA_027568935.1 Erythroxylum urbanii | reverse complement strand
TTAAAATTATATTTTAGAAGTTAAAAACAAAATTATTATAATCTTCGTCAAATTTATTCTCGTTTTTATCATTCATTATTTTTAACATGTTCTATACGTACATTATTTTGTGTTGCATTAATTATTTTTATTTTTTCTTTTTCTTATTTATACATATTCATTTATAATTTGTAGTATCTTCATGTTGTAATAATAAATTAATCATAAAAAAAGAAATGTAGAAAAGGAAATGGCAGCCATCTCATAAAGCAAATTCCTTCCTTTTAACGACTTTAACTTCTCTTTTTCTGTTGCATTGTCTTCTATTATTTATGTTTCTCTTTTTATTTCTTACAAATCACATTGTTTCAATATTAAAATCACACAGCAAGGGGCCCATAGAGAACCACGTGAGGGTGCTTGCCATATTATATACGTTAATTAAAGCTCTTTTCTTCTTTATTTGTTGCGGATTCTCAATCCTTTTGGTCAACACAAAAGACACATAAGATTAGATTCCAACGAGACTTTTAAATAATCATTTCAATATGGCCGCAATCGTTAGAATTTAGAAAGTCAACAGTATAATTAATCAGATCATATCTTTTGCTTCTCAATAAAGAAACTTTTGGTTCTAAATGGCGTTAGCTGAATTAAGAACTTTTAGTTACGTAAAAGATTTTTTTTGAAAAAAGTGCTGTATCAAAATTTGATTTAAGGTATCATTCAAATGTAAATTTCATTAAATAAACATTTTATTAAATTTTATCAGCCATATTTATACAATTTCAATTATGTATAATCTTTTAGGGAAAATTAATAAAAAGAGTGCATGCACATATTTAATAAAATGTGCAAATATTTTATAATAGAATATTGAATCAAGTGAGATTTTAATTTCATGGGTTTTTATGATAAAAATATTTTTTTAAAAATAAATTTCATTCACAAAATATAAGAAATATATAACAGAAGAGGCTTTTATATCAATTAAGATACCTAATCATAAATGTGAAGACTATCATATAAATGAGACTTATGAGTCAAAGAATGAGAATGAGCAACTTTTTTTTTTGAAAAGGGAAAAATGGTATTAATAAATAAATGTTGATAGTGAAACATAGACTACTAAACAGAAGGGGTTTATCATATGACAAACCTTACATGAAAATGTAAAGCATTTAACTAGAAGATATTATAAAATTCTAGAGCATCCTTGCAAAATAAGGAAGTATCAGATGTTTATAGAAAGGAGGACAGTGGCAGTGTAACGTATGTGTAAAACCTTCATAATCACCAGCTCACGAATTTGTCGAATGATTTCTGATTGCATGGACTTCAAGCTTAAGGATTGATTTACAAGTTGTCTGAGATTGCACTCCCGCCATAGAATATATATACTAAGTCCTAAGGTGAGGATGTATAAGTGCACGTCAGTTGTAGGATGAACTTGTGGAGCAAACAGTCGTTGTAAAATATCAGTGAGGGTTTGCATCCTATCAGACCAGAGACGTTTAGCTTTTACATACTGCCATATGAAGTTGTTGAAGGGGTAGATAAAAAAAAGATGGTCCTTGATTTTGGAAGAAATCCGACACATGGGACAAATAGGATCAATGTGTAGAAAACCCAGGCGATCGATAATCAGTAATTTTTTTAAAACTACAAGCCAAAGAACAAACGATAGGTGGGGAGTTAGGACTTTATTCCAAACGATGCTATGCCATTCAACAACAGGTTGTCTTCTACACAGGAGGTTTAGGGTAGTTAAGGTGGTTAAAGTATGGATAGAGTGGCCTTTCCAGTAGAAGAAATCGAGATAAGTTGGGTTTGGGAGGTAAGAGGGCGTTAGGTGGCTCAATTGATGTGGGAGTTTTAAAATTTAGGAGCAGAAGATTTTTTGGGGGAATCATTAGTCACTGCTCCAAATGTCGAGTTTTGACTAATTAAGATAAAGAGAATTTTTTATCTTCTCAATTGCACACCAAAAGAAAGATTAGAGTGTGCATATGGTCTTCTTCAGGGACCAATATACCAGTGGTAGGAGTCAATTAAAAGGCTTGTACTACCACAAGATCTTACTTGGGAGTTCTTTTTGCCCCAATTTACAAATAAATATGTAGGAGAAGCCTATAAGGATGAGATGGGAGATGCATTCCTTCATTTGAAACAAGGGTATAGATTAATATCATAATATGAGAAAGAGTTTGATAAATTGAGTATGTATGCTGAGAGATTAATTCCTACAAGGGCAAATAAGTGTAAGATATTTGAAGCAGGTCTCTACCATGGCATTAAGAAATTCCTTGGTTCACTATAGATTAGGGATTATGGAGAGATGGTGAAAGCAACTTTGAGGATTGCAAAAATTAATTTTAATGAACAGAAATGGAGAAACGGGGACAACAGAAGAGAGTCAAGTACAATTTATTTCATCCTTCTTAGCCAGTAAGAAGCAAAAGGGTTCAGGGTCTCAAGCTCCAGCATAAACATAGACATCCTACTGCTAATCAGGAGAAAGTCAGAGATTAATGGTTAAGGATGGACAACCAGCCGCATCTATAGCTAGTATAGCAGGTGGGTTAGGACATGGGGTAGTTAGCCCATATGATTATTGTGGGAAGAAACATAACGGACAGTTTTGGAAGACGATGGGACCATGCCTACACTGTGGATCTATAGAGTATTTTCAAAGAAATTACCCTGGTAAATAGTATCAAATAACTAGTCAAGCAAAGAGACTAGTCCATATGGCTCCGAGGGGCAGAGGTAAAGGCACTGGAGTTAGCTCTGGTACTAGTGGTTAGAGGGCTGCATCAGAGACAGTTGATGGACCTAATACCTGTACTCTAATTCATGCATATGCTATGCAGGTTTGTGATAACCAGGATGCCCTAAATATGATTGCAGGTACTTTTGCTATCTTTGAGATTTATTTTCATGCATTGATAGACCCATGATCTACACATTTCTATATATATATGCCATTGCCTGAAAATAAAGGTTTACATGTTAACACCCTTGAGCAATATATTCTAGTTACAAATCCTTTAGGTAATAGTGTGGTGGTAAATAGGATCTACAAGGTTATGAATTTCCTGGTGATTTGATTGAATTACCTTTCCACGAATTTGATGTGATTGTTAGTATGGATTGGCTATCTAGACATCATGTAATGTTAGATTGTTGTCTTAAAAGAATCACTCTTAGAAGATTTGACATTGATGAGATCATAGTCATTGATAAAAGATCAAAATTTCTCTCCAATGTTATATCAACGATAGTAGCAAAAAGGTTTATCAGAAGGAGTGTGTAGCCTACTTCGCTTATGTTTTGAAAGCTAGAAAGAATGATCCTAAAATTCAAGATAGACTAACTGTATGTGACTTCCAGGATGTATTTACTGAGGAGTTGTCAGGGTTATTATTTGAATTTTCTATTGAAGTGATACCTAGTACAACATCGATATCCATTGCACTATATCGGATGGCACCCACAGAACTTAGGGAATTGAAAATCTAGCTATAAGAACTTCTTGAGAATCTCTTAGGCTATGTATGGATTACAGACAATTGAATAAAGTAACTGTGAAGAATAAATATCTACTACCTAGGATAGATGACCTTTTTTATCAGCTTAAAGGTGCAAGTGTTTTCTCTAAGATTGATATGAAATCGAGGTATGACCAATTGAGAGTAAATGAAATAGATGACCCTAAGATAACTTTTAAAATGAGATATGGGCATTATGAATATGCCTTTTGGACTCACAAATGCTCCAGTAGCCGTTATGGATCTCATGAACCGTATTTTCCACCCTTACTTAGATCAATTCATGATAGTCTTCATTGATGATATCTTGGTTTATTCTAAGAACCGAGAAGTGCATAATGAGCATCTAAGAATTATTTTGAAGGTTTTATGGGATAAACAACTTTATGCTAAGTTCAATAAATGTGAATTTTAGCTAAATGAAGTTTCTTTCCTTGGTTATGTCACATCAGTAGATGGGATTAGAGTTAATCCTAAGAAGATAGAAGCCATTCTAGAATGTAAGTCACCTAGGAATGCTATAGAGATTACAAGTTTCTTAGGTTTGGCAAAATACTATAGAAGATTTGTTAAGGGATTCTCCATAATTGTAGAACATTTGACCAAGTTACTTCAAAAGAATGCAAAATTTGTGTGGAGTGATAAATTTCAAGAAAGTTTTGAGAAGTTAAAGGCTATATTGATTGAAATGCATGTTCTCACAACCTGTACATGGTAAAGACTTCGTGATCTACAGTGATGTCTCAGATAATGGGCTTGGATGTGTACTTATACAAGAGGGAAAGGTAGTTGCTTATGCTTCTAGGCAACTTAAGCCTCGTAAAAGGAACTACCTAACCAATGATTTAAAGTTAGCAGCCATAATCTTTGCTCTAAAGATTTAGAGCCATTACTTATATGGAAAAAATGTTATATTTACACAGATCACAAAAGTCTTGAATACTTGCCTACACAGAAAGACTTTAACTTACGGCAAAGAAGATGGATAGAGTTGATTAAAGATTATAATTGCATCATTGACTATCATTTAGGCAAAGGAAATGTAATAGCCAATGTTCTTAGCAGGAAATCATTATCAACTTTAAGAGTAATGAATGCTAGATTATCTGTAGCTAGTGATGCAGTCATTGTAGTTGAGTTAAGGCTCAAACCAAACTTTTTACAACAAGTCAAGGAAACATAAAAGCAAGATGAAAAGCTAGTTACCATTCTTAAACAAATTCAAGAGGGAAGGATAATGAATATGAAATCAAAGTGGATGGATACTTGTATTACAAAGATAGAATCTGTGCTCCTAATGATGATAAGCTGAAAAAGAAAATCATGAAGGAAGCCCATAGCAGTTCATATGTTGTGCACCCAGGAAGTACTAAAATTTACCAAGATTTGAAGACACATTAGTGGTGGCTAGGTATAAAGAGAGACATTGCATATTATGTTAAAAATAATTAAATTTGAATTTAAACTATTTAAAATTCTATTTAAAATTTAAACTATTTCAAATGCTATTTTTTACTTGTTTGAATTGGATTACACTAAACCAATTACCAAACAAGTTCAAACTCATTCCTAGAATACATTGTTCTAAGTGACCAAACACACCTATATTTTAAGTTCTAAGTTTAGGTAATTTTACTTCCAAACACCCTTGTTTTGGGTTAAGTTTACATTAACTTGTAACCAAACAAGGGTATCTTCTTTATAAAAATTCCTAAACCTAAAACAAGAAAAACCATAGGTGTCATACTTGTTGCCATCACCTCCACCTATAGCCTATTCATATCTAAGTTTATTTAACAGGTTCAATTCTAATAATTGAACTAATTCTAGGTTTCATAAACTTTCAATATAAACTTTTCATACTTAAACAAATCTAGTTTGTTTTAGTGGACTAAAGTGTGCAATTTTTAATTCCAAAATTTAAGATCAGTAACAATCAAATAATTTTAATCAAGTTATAGAATTAAAGTTGGCTTTAGTACCACTGTTGAAAATTTTATGTGGGATTTGATCTCTTTTTGATTTCTCAAAAGTCAAAATTACTTAAATTATATAACATATTTAACACTTCAAACATAATAAAGTATAAATCAAAAATTTTACCTTATTCTTATTCTAAAACTTGAACCTTTTCTTGTCATTTCTCTTGAACCATTTTTGAAATCAGCTCATCTTACCACCGTAGTTATACAAATGTTCAACCTCTAATAGTATTTCATAAAACATATTGAGAGCACTCTATAACTAATATAGAAATGGTTAGGTGAGGAGCATTAGCATCCCTGGAGATTAAGTCTATTTATAATAGACTTTGCTTATTTTAGTAAATTGAAATTAAATTCTAATTTTAATTCTAATTTTAATTAGAATTAATTTTAATGCTTAAATAAGATCTAATATCCCATATTGATCCTTATTTATTAAATATCTCATATTTAATTACAAAGTTTCTTAAAATTTACATTTAAGTCTAACTTAATTAAAGCATCATTTCTCTCTCAAACCATTCTTTGCGTATTACCCATTAGATTCTCAAATATGTTGGCAATGAATATAAATTAAACTCCTTTAATTTATCTTTAATTATCTAATTAAGCAATTTATGTCTATAGATCAAGATTGACATTTAATAACACATCATAACTATCCAAATATTTAGTAATGTCAAAGTGATTTTAACTAACATTTTTGTGTATAACCTTTTTTATATAAATCAATCCTTTTATCATACAACATTTTGATAGGCATATAGCATAGAAATAACGTTTACCCTATTTTAGCCTAATCATATTAGTTATCCATCATTAGTAATTGATCCAATTAATAAGATTTAAAAGCTATTTTCCAAGTGTCATTTCATCTTCGCCAAAGATTTACCGAATCAATACTAATCGAGAATAACATAATATTCTTCCTAGATAATTACTTTAGGATGATGAATTCTATATTGACACTGAACTAGCCTCATATAGTTCATGTTATATCCCGTGACTACTAACTGAGCTACTCTTGATTAGAATAACTCATAAGAAATATCAAAACATAACAATCTCTATACGAGATACTGTAAAGATCTTAGGTCAAAGGATCACTTATAAAATTATCAGAACGAAAATATTCAGACATACAAGTAATTTTCTAAATGAATTTTTCATATAATATATGTTCAGTGAACTTGTTTTCTGACAAGCACCTACTTGTTTGTTTAAGCATCTCTATACTTTAGTCTATAATATCCATTACTTGCCTCATAAGGAAAAATATATAATGTATGCTAATTTTTTTACACTCTCTCAATGTCTAATCTAAATATAATAATTTATGGATAATAGATAAATTATTTCAACTAATGATATTTAACAAGTAATTTTAGCAAAAGTACTTAATATATAATATTTATTTCTATGATATTTCAAAATTCCTTCTAAAATAAAAAATTAATTAATTTAAATATGAAGTCATCCAAGTTAAGAAAGAAAGACATCGTACTCATAGATTTTGCATGTTACATATTATAGCATTTTGAGAATAACTACTAATGTTATAAATAAATGGTGCAAAATTGTTACAAATAAACATACCAATATCATATGTGATGCAAATTGCTATTGATCTTTATTTAATAATTGGATCAAGTAATTACTGCAGTTGAAAACTGATAGAACCAGGTGAAATCAGTATTTTAATGTGGATCCAACTCTATGATCATGAACACTGCAATTATTAAAGACTCCAAGTCGAGACAAATTAAGAAGGATTTATTAAAGTCTTATCTTGAAGCTCTGGAGACAAATTTCCTTTTGCGCACCAGCAGCATTAAAGACATCCTAATGGAGTAAGCTTGACATAAAAACATGATGCTACTTAGATAATCATACTTAGGTAACAACAGGAAGGGCCGTATTAGTAAAGCAAAAGCCGAAAAAGGAAAGGACCAAAAGGCGATTGTGGTGAGAGTGAGTGAGACCGAGACCAGAAATTGAGAATGGTAAGTCGATGTAACTTTTGACATTGGCTTCATTTTCCAACAAAGCAAAAGGTAGCAACTTCTTCCTTCTGTTCCCCTCCTCAAGCCCACACTATTAATGGCAGCATAAGTCTCTCTCGGTGCTTTGAAAACCAAATTTGAGCCTCTTATTTATCCTCTACTCTGTTTTCACAACCATCGCCTTCCCTGTCACTTTTATGCCATCTTTGTATGCCTTTCGAGTTTTCAACCTCCATTAATTTGAGTTTTCTGTAATCTACTAGCTTTAAGTTATTCTCAGGTTCTTCTTCTAGCTATATTTTCTCCCCTATATAAAGGCTTTGGACTTTTTCTTCGGTTGCTTGCTCTTCAAGATCTTATCTTTCTCTGCTTAAGAAATAAGCTGCTAAAGATTTATTACAGATGGTGACAGGAAAATATTCCCGGAATTTTTACTCAAACGAGTTTTGATGGTTCTCTGGCATCAAATCTCTTAAAGTGAGCCTAAAGTGTTTTTTAATAGAAGAAAGAGACGGAAAATGGTGAAAACAGAGCAAAAGCAGAGAAATACTGAGCCTTTCTTCATGGATTCAAGTATTAGTCACAATTATCACCACCGAAACGAACAACCCAGTTCAGGTTTATTGCGGTTTCGCTCTGCTCCGGGCTTACTTTTCTCAAATTTCGTCGATAATGGATCCATCAACGATCCAGTCTCCAGTTTCAATGAGTTAGAGGATAAATTTGCGGCAGGAGTAAGAGAGGCGGCTGGTCATTTTGTGAATTCACAGCAAAGTTATTCTCCCCTGCCTCCTCACCATCCAAGGCAGAATTCATCTATTTGCTCTTCAGCCATGGATACTTCACATGGTTTGTTTGGTACCATGGGATTGCATCAACATGAGCAAGTGAAAAAGATTGACTCAACTCTTGCTAGGCAGAATAGCTCCCCTGCTGGACTTTTTGGCAACTTGCCTGCCCAAAACGGTATTTTTCTTTCTCTTCTTTGTAAGTGAGATTGTTTTTAGGCACTTTTCAGGGAACATGTGTCTTTGTAAGATTCTGGGAATATTAGCTTCTGTTGTCTTTCTGAAATGCAGATTAGCTGTGATTGAAGAAGCTCGTTTAAAAATACTAATCTGATACATTAAAAAGGCCAAATGTTCTCTTATCCAGATGTGTTCTTCTTTCAAATATGCTTATTTGTGTTAGATATATTGATCTAAGGAGGCCAAATAAGGAATGAGTTGTTAGAGAGAAGTAGAAAAGGAACAAAATTGAGTAGTTCACTCAATAATATTTCGTTCGATTGAAACAGTTTCTTCCGGATTCAACGAGAGAAGTGTAGCTTATCGCGGAAATTTCAAACCTTTCTAACTAACATCACTAGGAACTTTCCATTTCCCTTAATTGCCTGATGACCATTCTTTAATGGCTCTCTTGCTTTCTGACAGCGAGTGTCCGCGTTCATACTTTAGCGTGAACTGAACAAGAAGGGAACGTCAGTTTACATCTATGCTCTTAATTACTAATCGAATTTATAATTCGAGTTCAGTTAGATACCTGACAGAACATTTTCCTCATTAGGTTCGCTGAGCAACTTGTGATTCATTACTTTCTCCCTATATTCCGATAAATGGACAGAAATTTGTAAAAAAATAAAAAAGAACTTTGTCAATTGAAGAAGATAGAAGGAATAGGAATCTTTGAGTATGTCTCAGTGAATTGCAGGCTATGCCACGGTAAAAAGTACGGGAAATTACAGTCCTGCAAACAGTACCAATGTCGAAGGAAGTCCAAGATTGAAGTCTCAACTGAGTTTCTTAGCGAGGGTGCCTTCTTCATTAGGGATGTTGTCACAGATTTCTGAAATTGGGAGTGAAAGCATTGTGACAGGCAGCCCTGACAATGGCAAGCTCAGTGACAATAGTCGATTTTATGGTAGTTCTGGATTCTCATATAATTCCTGGAGCGAATCTCATTATGCTGAGGATATAAACAACTTGAAAAGAGACCAAAATGGAAGCGGAGAGCTGTTTGCTAATTCCCAGGTATAAATTTTCATACTGGGGGATCAGGGCACTTGACAAGCTTGATTATAGTCTAATTTTTACAGTGTGGTTTGATGAAATCTAGAGTGAAGAACTTGGAAATCGTGTTCCCTTGTTATCCCACCACTTGAGTTTACCAAAGACTTCAGCAGAAATGGTTCCCGTAGAAAAGTTCCTCAACTTTCAAGATTCTGTGCCTTGTAAAATTAGAGCAAAGCGTGGTTGTGCTACTCATCCGCGAAGCATTGCTGAAAGAGTAAGATCCATTTATATATTTTTAAAAGATTTCATGCTGTGCGTTCCTATTACAAGCTTTATGAGTGATTTCTCAGGTGAGAAGAACCCGGATCAGTGAAAGAATGAGGAAGCTACAAGAGTTGGTTCCAAACATGGACAAGGTAGAACCCTGAATGATTGCTCTGTCAACCTTGAATAATTATGGTGTTTCATGAAAGTTTTTCTTCTTCTTGGCAGCAAACAAACACAGCTGACATGTTAGATTTGGCTGTGGATTACATCAAAGATCTTCAGAAGCAGTACAAGGTATCAGGATTTGATATCAGATAATATATTCTCGGTTGGCCTATGTTAATTTCAACCCTGTTAACCTTTTTTTTTGCAGACTCTCAGTGACAAAAGATCCAACTGTAAGTGTTCAGGTGGCCAGAAGCCGATGCGAAATCAAATTATTTGACTGGCTTCTGTACAGAACATAACCGGATAGGAACTCTTTATCTCTATTTGTTTTTAGTTTTGGGCAATAAGGAAACAAGTGTTCAAAGCTTATTTAAATTTTAGTAGTCCTTTTTTTTTACGTGGAAGGTATGGATCAAATCAATGGGACAACTGATTCATTAATAGCCTCAACTGTTCCACCATCTTAATTAGTACCCCCAGACTATGTGAATCGGAAGCACTTGCTCTTTGTATGGACCCCGTCCCAGTCCCTGGTTTGACTGGCTAAATTAGCTGACGGTCAATAAATCTTAAACTTGATAGTACTTTCAATTTTGCAGATGATGTTGTGTATAAAATAAAGTCTAAATGTTTGTTTGGTTTTAAGTTTTAAAGTAAGATGAGCACAAGAGAGAAGAATAGTTTGAGCTGCATAACAGTAGGATCTACAAACAAGGTGTTTACAAGTATAATCCGAGTCTTCACACTTGTGACAAAAGATTTACTACTTAACTATAAAAATTTAATAGACTAGTTAGATCAATTACAGCTTAGTGTAATCTAGAGGAACTGTAACTTATGAACTAAATAGTTGATTAGATTGTCACAGGCAGGGACGGAGCCAGACTCAACTCTAAGGGGGGGCCGGGGGCAACATCTAAATGCAAAAAAATAATACAATTATATAATATTATTAATAAATAATCAAAATGCAACACGCCGTTCTTTTAGATCACGAAAACCATCTATCAATAAATCTGTACTAACTGTTTCAACAATTTCTCTTTCAATAAACACTAATAAACAATCAGAGAGATATTCATCTTCCATCTTATTACGAAGTCTCGTCTTCACAATTTTCATAGCTGAAAATGATCGCTCCGTTGTAGCAGTAGAAACTGGGAGAGTGAGAACCAAAGTAACCACTCTATAAACAAGGGGGAAATTTTCTGATTTTCTAGTTTTCACTAACCATTGGCACAAATCAGAAATGGTTACCAAGTTTTCAAATTCTGGAACTTGTGTTGCATGATTAAAGTGCTCCAATTGTATCCTCAACTGTAGCATGTCATACTCTGCAAAATCCTGTGGGTAGAATTTTTGTACTAACTTGCAAATATCATCAACCCTAAATGACCTACGGATCTCCTTTGGGTCTAAAGCTGAACTGAGAATAAGGAGCTCTACCGTGTGGTCATTGAACTTATTGTTCAATTCCTGCAATTGAGAGTCAATCACTGCATTGAAAATGTCAACTTTATAATGACGTTCTAATAAAATTTCATCTTGTTGATGACGAGCCCTTCCTCTTCTAGCAACATAAAGAGCATTCAAATCTAGCACAGGTATATTAACCTTTTCACAAAAATATTTCACTTCTAAAAGCAATTCTTCCCACCCTTCATCTCTCAAATTCTGGATAAGTGACTTTGTGGACGAAACTAAGTGCATTGCATTCAGTATGTCTTGAGATTTGAGTTGTAAAGCCTGACAAAGTGAGTTAGAAATCTCCAAAATCTTTCTTATGAGATGCAAAATAAAAACAAATTCAAAAGAGGTTAATGCCTCATATGCTGCATCTGCTTCTCCACGTTGAGCCGATGTAGCTCCATCTTCAATAATATTCAATAAAACCTCACAAGTAGCACTAAACATGTTTATCAAACTAGAAACAGATTTCAAATAAGAACTCCAACGAGTGTCTCCTACTCTTTGTAAAGTGCCAATCTGATTCAAGCCTTTTCCACTCTCAAGTTCATTAACAGCAAGTAAATGAGCAATATTTTCAGCATGAGCAGCTTTCAGTTGGTCGTTGCGTTTACATGATGCCCCAACAATATTAACAATACAATTTAATTTTGTAAAAAAATGATGAATCGGGATAACTTCCTTCGATGCTGCAACTAAAGCCAATTGCAGCCTATGTGCCATACAATGAACATAGTAAGCATAAGAGCACTCCTTTAAAATTAGAGCTTGCAATCCATTCCATTCCCCTCTCATATTACTTGCACCATCATAGCCTTGTCCTCTAATGTTTTGAACATCAAGATTATGATGTAATAAAACTGAGAAAATTCCCTCTTTTAATGTCAATGCAGCAGTATCTTTAACATGAACTAACCCAAAGAATCGTTCTCGCACAAGACCTTTTTTATCAACAAATCTCAAGACAATAGACATTTGCTCCTTCTTAGACTCATCCCGAGCTTCATCAACAATTATACAAAATTTACCATCACCAATTTCTTCACGGATAGCATTCTTCACTTTGATTCCCAAGACATGTAAAATTTCCTTTTGCACTTGTGGTGATGTATATGAGGCATTCAAGGGAGCTTTTTTCACAACTTCTGCTACTTTTTCATTATAAGAGGATATGAAATTTAATAATTCAAGAAAATTTCCACGATTCGTTGATGTTGCACTCTCATCATTACCTCTGAAAGCACATCCTTGACATGCAAGCCATCTAGCAACTTCAATTGAAGCTTTTAATTGAAGTCTGTTATCTGCAATTTGTTGAGATGTAAACCTTTCAAACCTTTGCACTATGTGTGATGGTTGATTCATGAGATCTATGCAAGCTCTCTCAGCTTTTCGATGACAAGATGTGAGATCCTTTCCAATATGTGCCAAAAATGCACAGTTTTTACCATCTCTCACTTTTTTCCAAGAGCGAAATCCATGGACAGTAAATGCTTCACATCTAGAAGGTCCATTTTGTGCAGAAAACAAATAACATGGCAAACAAAATGCAGCATCTTTAGCAGGTGAATATTCCAACCAAGATGGGAATAGTTTGAACCATGATGATTGGAAGCTACGTGAGTGCTTTTCATTAGATTTTGGATATGTTGAAAGCAAATCTTGATATGGACCAGCTTTAATATAAGCTCTTCTAACTTCATCACGTTGATCAACAACATATTCACATATTTGTCGTCTTAAGCCGGGATCACGCTCTAGGGAATTAATATTAAAAGTTACATTGGCTTCAACTCTTAAAGCTTTGGTAGGACGATCCTCAGATGGCTCAGAAGGTTTATAATTAGAGATCGATTCTTGTTCTTGAGTTGCATCAGAACTTTCTGTAATCTTTCTTTTAAAAAAGGCATGAATTTTGGTGTCTTTCAACATGATATCTATCATAAAAATAAGAATACTACATGAATTTATTTGTTCAAAATACTGTAAATACATACATTTTTTAATATCTATAATGAAATAGCATACAAACTATGAGATACATTCAAACAAATGAACACTAAAATTTAACTAATAACAAACATAACACATAAACCACCGCCCAGGCTCGCTGGGAGCCACCACCCAGGCTCACTGGTATACGTACCTTAAATTACTTGAATCTTGATAGTGAAATTAGCTTCTTATTGTTCTCAAGTCTTAATCATCAATCAATATCTTAATTCCTACATACCAATAAGGCAATAACCCAATCAGTAATCACAAAAAAAAATTAATTTTAGGAATCAATCAATTCTGATTTAGGCTTCCTTTGAGCTGGATAATGATGCCTCTAAGATTCATCTATTTAAATTTACTCAAGATGAAGCTATCAGAAATTTTACCATGAGATACACTGGATAATGATGCTTCACTCTTCTTCGATTGCGATAAAACCCAGCTGCTGACGCCCACCACTATCGTCACTATTCTCCCTTTTCATATGATAAAATAATCTTCTCTTTAAGTTGCCGCCGTCACTATTGTTTTTGTCTCTTGTTAATTCTCTCCAAAGTTGCCGTCACTCCCCCTCCTTTTTGCTCCCTAGGTTTTTGTTCCCTTAAATGATGTGGGCGGATAACAGTGGGCCCCTCTCTTGTGACCATTAAAAACCTACTTCTTTTAAAGCCACCTTAAACCTCCTGATCTCTATTTTATGCGGCCCACTAGTGCCACTATGGGCCCCTCATTTATTTGCCATTTAATTCCCTTCTGCTATGCTTTTCCGTGTGGGTGCGTGGCTGTCTTGAATTTTGCTCCTCGTTAATCCATAAGTCACTTGTTTTGCGTGTCTAGACAATTACTTCTCCAGCTGATTTAATTCTCTCATCCCACGTGCCTGCTTTAATTCATTTTGCTCTTGCGTTTGGCTCTCTCTGCGTGACTTCCTTTTTTTTTTTGCGTGACTTCTTTTTTTTTATTCCTTGTATTTATTAAAAATTTTGAAAGGGGGGGCCATGGCCCCCCTTTCCTATAACGTGGTTCCGTCTCTGGTCACAGGGCTAGAGCAAATGATTGAGAAAGTGCATTAATAGCTAGTACTATGGTCTAATATCTTTGCTTTTAGCCTTTTGGTATTTTGAGACTCATATCACTGCACATCAAAGTAGATCATTAGCAAAGGACAAATTAAAGATTTTCGACTTCTTACACTTGTGGAGAAAAGTAAAGTCATATCCTTGTTTAATATTAAAAGTTATAAGGCTAGTAAGTACCTCAACATATAATGTGAAGGGGTAAGGAGATAAAGGTTCACCTTTTCGTAGACTTTTTGTCCCTATGAACATTGTATTGGCATCACCATTCATTATGCATCACCATTCATTATGATGCTATAAGAAGTTGTAGTCACATATTGCTTAAGCCATTTAGTGAAGAGTTGTGGATAACCAAATGCCTCTATTGTTTCCTTCCTGTTATAATTCTTAAAAAGCTCTTATTCGAAAAGAACATTGTCTTCAATAGTCTTACCTTAAAAGAAAGCACCTTAGTATGGATTAATGGACTCCATGATTCTTCTCAATCTTATGACCAGCATTTTAAGATAATCTTATAATTCTTAAAAAGCTCTTATTCGAAAAGAACATTGTCTTCAATAGTCTTACCTTAAAAGAAAGCACCTTAGTATGGATTAATGGACTCCATGATTCTTCTCAATCTTATGACCAGCATTTTAAGATAATCTTACAAGTTACATTACAATAGGATACGAATCTAAAGTTTTAAAATGTAAGATTGGAAATCTTGGGTATGAGATAGATAAATATTTTATTTATTTCTTTCAGCATCCTAATTTTAATAAAGAACTTTATGATTGCATTATAAACTTGTTCACCATCTAAATTCCACAATTTTTGGAAGAAAAAATGCATTCAACCTATCTAATCTAGATGTTTTACTCGGGTTTATATTGAAGAGAACTCTTTGTATGTTTGCTTAAATGAACGACTTGATGAAGTATTCAGGTTGTTTTCTAGAGATTGAGTGTTTTTAAAACCTACATAGAAGAAGCATTTTTATTAAAAGTACATAAAGTGTTTTCGAAGAAATTGTAGGTCAAGTTAATTAGCTCTTGTTGCTTTCAAGATCCTTTCCCTTTCTTATTTGTCAATGAACTGGTCTTGTTGAGGATTCCCATCCCCCTCTAAGAGCCACTGGATTCTAGATTTCTACTTTAATAGGGATTTGTGAGCAATTAAGTTTTGACTGTGCTTGGACAAAGCCTGCCTTTCTTTCAATTTTAAGGAATCATCATCTAGGTTAAGGTAGGGCTTGTTTTGGATTTGATTGAGAATATTTTTCTATTCTGATTATTAAAGTGCCTTATGCTCAAAAGTTTGAGTTCCTCTTTCATTTATAATTTCCTCACACTTGTAGGCTTTAAATCATTTTATGCTAAGAACTAATCATCTTTGTATGAATTCCTCAAAGCCAATAATCTTGATTAGTTATTTGTTAAACCTAAAGAGATTTCTAGTCTCTTTTCCAAACAAGTTATGGATTTCCACATGGTTATGATAAGAGCAGAGTTTGTTATTGATGTTTACTTTTCTATAATTGCTAGGTGCAAGCAATAACTCGTAAATCATATGTTTTGAGTAAATTATTTGATAAGCCAACGTCTTAAAGCTAAGTAACAAGCTCCATTCAAATGGTTCTTATTGGTCTTAATGCACCTCAATTTCTAGCCATTTATCCTCTTCAAGGTTAAGATGAGTTCTCACCATAACTCAAACCTTCAACCTTTTAGGTTGGAAGGCTCCTACGAGGACTTGCTTCACCATTTAAGCCATCCCATTAGAAACGATACCATCATATGTTACCCATTTACATTTATTGTTAAAGTAATTGAGTTATGTTATGACTTAATATTTATTAGAAGTGGTATGTTGAGCAATTAGCTATGCTTTTCTCATTTATTTGGTCCAAAAGAGATAACTTATATTTTGGAAGTGGATTTACATATATGAATTGTCAATAGTAGTGATTGGCACCCCTAAGGAAGTGGTTTAAATGGTGAAATTAATCTATTTTGTTGTCGTTAATTTAAAAGGTCTAAGGTCCATGTCACAGTGATAAGGTTTAAAACTCATCTCAACCATAAAGAGGAGACTTCTCTAGGAATTGAAATACGTTGAAAGCCGCAAGCTTCATTTGAATTGAACTCATCACTTAATTTTGAGTCATTGGCTTGTCAAATGGTTGACCTAATTAATATATGTGATTTTCATGTTATTACATGCACTCGATAATTTATCTAATGCACCGAAGAAGTATCAAAAATAGGTTCCACCAATATACAAGATTAAGATAATAGAGTAATGTTAGAGGGACAATTATTACCATGTCATTTAAAATTTATAGTTGAAGTCGACTATTATTTACAAGAAACTATTGAGTGGTGTTTCTATATGAATGGGTGAATACTATTTTTTTAAATGATTTTGCTTAATTGGGACTCTCTTTTACCAAAAGTGCATCTTAAAAAGCCAAAAGATGAAATAATATTAGGTCCATAGTTATGTTTCACATATGAAAATTACTTAAATTAAAGAGCTTAAGCTTTTAAGTCATTTTATGAAGAACACATATAAATGAACATAATTTGAAAATTTTCCAAAAGATTTTATGTTTGAAAACTATAAGCATCTTGTCTGCCTTCCTATAATGTAAATATATTAAATATCTTGTTTACATCTAAACATGATCATTTTATTTTTCATGTCATTAGAGAGCGTAGATATGGACTAAAAATTAGGGATTTGAACTCTTAATTAAAAAACTTAGATAATTAGAAGTTAAGGAACTAGTTGGAATGTTAATATGGTAATGAGACTCCCCAACTAAAAATTGATTTCATGTGATTTAACGGTAACAACAAGAGACGGAATTATGATCGAATTGATATTTTTTCCATTTATAAGAGAATTTATTTATGATTTATGTAACAATTCAAGATTATTTATATAGAAAATTAAATTCTTTTTTAGATTTTATTAAAAATACTAAGAGTTAAAATGTATCTTCTTCTTTTATTTAAATTTGAGTTATTTATGATCTATTACCAAATAACATAATATTTTATTTTATTTTATATCCTTGATCCAAAACTTTGTTACTCAACTTATTAAACCTTAATTTATGCTCAAATAAAATTTCAAAGCTTAATTCATTCTTAATTTATATAATTTTAAATTTTGTTATAGGTTGGGAGTAGACAATTTATAACAAATTTATGATTATTTGTCTTATTCATATTAATTTTAAGAAGTGAAGTGATTTTTCTTACATCTTGATTAGAATAAAAAAAAGTAATATCCATTTTTCTTAACATTTATTTCTTATTTGATGTTTACTAGTTAAGATTTTGATCCTTAGGTAGGTGTATTTATTATGAGGTCTATTCCTTACTTAAAGGCTTTTGCTATATGGTATTTTTCTTTTTATAGGCCTTTGCTAGATGATCCACAACCTATTGCACTTATTAAGTATTTTTTTTAATAGTATACTTCCATTTTTTTTTTGCTAAAGTCATTTTTATACTTAATGAATTTTTATTAGGCATTTTAATATTTTATATTAATATCATGAAAAATTAATAATTACAGTAAATTTACCTTAAGGAGACATTTTACCTTGTAGTTATTAAACATTATATTGTTTGTATTTGAGGTTATGGAACTTGTAGACGTAAAAACCCAAATGTCTTTAAGTTGAGCATTTAACAACATTATACATTATTATTAGTCTAAATTGGAAATTATTGTGTTATTATTTTTGTAAATTGAAAATACTAGTAAAAACTTAATGATTAAATACTTCCATGTTTTTACTTTTTTAGGGTAAAACTTTTTCAATCGATTTTCTAAAGATGACATGTAACATTCCACTCTCATAAATCATATGCCCGAGCATAACAGAGGATATTCGAGAACACACTTTATAAAAATGACACGTTAGAACAATCACATTAACTAATTTAAGGCATCACATATATCGCAAGCATTCGAAAAGATCAATTCTTCCCATTTCAATCACAAACATAAATTTACATTATATCGTTACAATTTATAATCCATGTATATACATTACATAACATTTAAGAGTTTAATATACTCCATACAAAATGTTCAACATGAAATGAGATGCTAAACTAAAACATTCTAACTAGACTCCTCATATTCAGCTGATCAGACCTTTGAGTCATTCTTGTCCCCAAAATGCAATTACTAGACTTCTAGTATTTAACCTCAATAGCTAGAACTCCTCTAAACCTGAAAATCAACATTACAATTTTAATGAGTTTGCGAACTCAATGAGTGAACTATCATCGATGTATTCACTCAAGTTAGAACACCAAGATAAATTATAACCCAATTCAATAAGTATATCACATCACATTTTATCATATTTCAACAAGTACAACATGTACACAAACATTGCATATCACTATTTTAAAATAATTCAATAATTCATCTCAATCATTCATATGATACATGTAAAGTTGTATATGCAAATGCACATGTGATTCCATTATTATTTTACATTGGTCACTCCGGTCACAACTCCTTTATCTGATCATACATATAAATGAAATGCATCAATCTATATATCATGCTTTTAATACCCTTCATTTCAATTTGCTCATACCATATAACAAACTTCTCATATCTATGTCTGGCATTTATCAATCATTTATACACATATTCCATATTAAACATATAATCCAAACAGAAGCACATATATAATTGAGTTTACACATATATGTTAACTCACAGTACGCTCCAGACAAGTTATTGCCTTGATGATCCAGCAACGTCTGGATGTTGACGATTGCCTTGTGTGTCTATCGTCATGAAATACACACATAATTCATAAATCACTCAATTGTTTAATCAAATGAATATACAATCATGCACATGTTTATGTGTCATGTTTCAATGCATACTCAATTGACTTTTCTGAGTATGTTTTCAGCTACTTGAACTTGACTATTCAATCAATATAGCTTGTATTCAATTAGTTTGCAATTAGGCTTATACCTTAAGTAAGTTTGATTACTCTAAATTCCTCAATCATACATTCACCAACCTTTTCTGGCAATATATATTCATACAATTTCCCAATTCTTATTCACAATTATCTCATGGTTTTCAATGCTCTTTCATCCATGCCTAATACACATTACAAATATCCTTAAGATCATATTTGTATTCATAAGAACACCTTTATTCCTTTGACAACTCATAATGTCTAGATTTAGATACATTGATATCAAGACAATATATACTTTATGTTATGACATCAATTAACAATCTAAACTTATCAAGCTCTTAACCAATTAATCAAGCAACAATGTAAGTTCACTCCTAACCTTAATCAAGTCCAAACACACCAATTTAGAGTAACTTGTCCTCAATTGGATCAACAAATACACAAAACAGAAATTAACAATTCAGAACTAGGCCCACGATTGTGGTGGACCTTGCCACGATAGTGATAGAAGTTGGTGCAACTGGCCACGGTTGTGGGCTGAGGGCTACGATCGTGCTCTTTCTTTCTTCCCCAATTCTCTACGAATTTAACATACTTAGAAACATCACTAACACTTAAAGTTTTCCAGATTTCATGTCCTTTTGTGCAACTTCATTTCATGTTCATCTAACTACCATTTTGGTTTCATTAAACCTCACAAAATTGACTCAAGTGATTCTTTATCATTCACTTAATTGCATCATACATGTAGTCCTAGCTTTCCAGATTTAGAAACACCTTCATTACAGTCCATCAATTAGACCTCAATTATGCCTTAATTCCTCATCAATTACATCTCAAATCCCATCTCAAAATAATTCTTACAATAGCTCATAAACTATCATGCATGCAAAAATAGAACAGAAACTACCATTCATGCATCATTTTTTAATTATCATTTAACACCAATATCATAATCAATCCATCTCTAATAAGTCATCATCAAGTTCTTGTTAACATATGTTACAAGAGATCAGTATTTCACTTACTTGATCAGCTCAATTGCCTCCTCAATTATCAAGCTAACGTAGCCTTCCATACATGAAATCACAATTCCAAAAACAAGGTAGGAATAGAATGGGTTTCAGCAATAAGAAGAAGACAACAGAATATAATTAGTTTTATGAAGAATTTTACAAAGGTGTTGGAGTAACAAAGTATAGAATTCTTGCAAAACTTAAAGTTATCAGGGTTTTATGTGTATGTCAGCAATGAGAAGGAGAAGAAGAAAGTATGCAGCAGAAACAATAAGAGAGAAAAATGACTCTTCATTTGCTTAAGTCATTTGGTGTAAGGTGTCATTATTTTAAAAGGACACGTCATACAAAGAAGTAAGCTACATTGTCATTTTCTGTCACTACCAAATGTCACCAAAATACTAGGCCATTTGTCACTCAATTAACTACCATGTGTCACTTATTTCATAAGCCTAGTCATCCTAAATTTTCATATGTGAACTTCTCTTGTCTCTTGATATTTTTCCTAGACTAAATGTATATATTAATTCATCAACCTTCCATTTGTAACAATTAACTCCAAATTACTAATTGTAATCCATCAAACAAAAAATTCAAGACATAAACAATACACAATTATATCATAATCATTTTAAACACCCACATTAAGAAGCATGATAGTGTGACCTTCGTCAACACCCAATGCAGAAAACTTAATGTATGTAAAATTTAATCTTCAATATTAATTCTTAAAAATGATCACTTATTAACATAAACAATTATAATGGTATGACCAAATATAAGAAAGCATTGAAAGACAGTCTTGATGCAGTTGAGGGTAGGGACCGTCATGGAAAGATTTTTTGCTTAGGTTCATCTGCAAACGTATGCTTTTCGCAATCCTCCACATCTAGTATAACTAGATCTAGTAAGCAGTTCGCATCCAAGGAGAGAGTCGTTCAACTTGAAAGCCCAGTAGAGAGGCTAGCATCTCAATTGCAACAATCGAAGGAGTATATAGTTTAGCTCTGTAATAAGATGGGTGAGTTGAAAGGGAGGGGCAATACCTCATCGTAGCAGTCAGATCATCCGCCTTTACCAACTTCATAGTTTAGATTTATAATATTTAGGTACTTAAGTGAATGTATTTTATGTTTTGTATTATATTATCAATCAACATAATTATTACATTATATTATCAATCAAGATTATATTATTTAGAGAAATTAAATGTAAAAAAATCAATAAATTATCAACAGAAAATTCGGGTGGGAAGTGAGAAGGGGTAGTTGAAAATATCATAGGTAAATTACCAACAGAAAGCTATCTTCCATAGGTAAATTACCAATGGAATGTTATATTTCGTCAATTACTGATGGAAAGATATCTTCCGTAGGTAAATTATCGTCAGAAGGCCATATTTCGAAGGCAAATTTGGTGACAGAAAGTATTTATTCGTCGCTAAAATTACCTACAGATATTGTAATTCTGTTGATAAATTTATTGACGCAAAATAGTATGTGCTAATTTTAAAGACAGAAATTTTAATTCTGTCGGTAAATTTACTTACGAAAATTATGATTCCATCGATAAATTTAGGGACGGATTTATGATATAGGTCGCTAAATTTTACCTACAGTCGTTTCTCCTACAACACTTTCCGTCGCCAAATTTGTTTGCCGATAGAAAATCAATATTGTCCATCGGTAATTTACATCACTAAAACTAATTTTTCTTGTAGTGATTGACAATCAGAATTTATGCTCAACTTATTATATCTATAAATTCAACATATATATATACACACACATGTGTGTGTGTCTATATATATATATATATTTGACAAAATCAATAAATTAACCCTTTATATTCCTTTATTCTTAAATATAAATAAATAAAACATGCTAATTTATGATACATTATTAGTTATCAATTAATTAATATATCAATTTTAAATATAAATTATAATTAATAACCTAAATTCGTTCTTATCTATTATGACTATCATAGATTGTAT
>JAOQML010000007.1:897315-920961 GCA_027568935.1 Erythroxylum urbanii | reverse complement strand
GTCAAAAACACTTTAAATAATTCTAACCCGATTCAAAATGACCAAAATGCCCTTTCCATAAGTGAGGGGATGTTACACACAACCTGTTTAATGTTCCTGGCTTGTTCAAACAACAGTATCATAGCATCCAATTTATCCAGCAACTTCTATAGCAACGGAACATGACCTTCCCATAAGGCTTGATCCCAGCATACCACAGCCACCAACAAAATAAAGCTATCTTTGGGTGTTTATCCTTAGTATTCAAAGAAAACAACAAAGCAAGTAATGCTTTGACAGTAAAACACATTTATAGTAGGTAAAACAAATCCCAAAGAACTCCACCCCCTCTTCGCATAAACACAGCCCCAAAAAACATGTAGAACATCCTCCCCAAGACCCCCAAAAATAGGACATATATCTTCACAGTTCACCCTCTTCACTATTAAAGCTGCACAAGTCGACAAACAATCAAAAAGAGCCCTCTATAACAAATTCTCAACTTTTGGCAGAACCTGAAGACTCCAAACCTGAGTCCATAAACCATCATTATGACCAGCATCATGAACCACCCCTCTCCTATTAAAACACCAAGCTACATTATCACAATAGTCAAATAAACTTAGAGGGATTTTTGTAATTAATACTTTATCCCTATCATTAAAAACTGGTGTAATAAGATCATGATTCCATCTTCTCTCTTCATGAACAATAAGCTCAACCACAATAGTAACAGTAGATGAACCTAAATCAGAATGAATATATGGGTCATTTGAATCTGGTAGCCAAGGTTCAGAAATTAATACTTTTCTCCCTTCACCAATTCTCAACCTAAAACCAGCCCTAATTAATTCCTGAGAAGTTATCAAACTCCTCCAAACATAACTTGGATTCTTTCCAATTGAAGCATCCAGAAATAAGCAAGTTGGAATCTAGTATAGAGTTACTAATCAATAGTAAATTAGTTACTCTTATCTCCTAAGAATATAAGCATATTTAGTTGGTTCAACCTCATTAAAAATCTTGATCCTTGTTTATTTATTTCTTTCATAAAACCTTATTCTTATTAAACACACCTTAATTTCTTATTAAGTGGTATAAAAGCATCATTAGGGCAATAATCACTTTACTTATAGTGTTTGAAGTAAGGAAGTACAATGAAATTGGGAACCTTAGATTTTGAAAATCAAGATTGAATAAATTGTTAGTCTATAGGAAATTAAGCCAAAAGATATATATAATTTCAATTGGAAGGAGTTACAAGTCATATAGTATGTTACAGATATTACATCCTCTGTTGATACATAGAAGAATTTCGAGATTCGATATATGTAAAAATCTCTCACAAACAAGTTATATTAAAAGTAGAGACTACATATTCAATGAACTTTTAGGCTCAAGTTAAAAAATGTAGATGATGATCAAGCAATAATCTATTTTCTTTACCTTTTTCTTATGATATCTAGTGACCATATTCGTATTTGGTAAGGAGATAACTATTATTGAGGATGTCACTATTGCTCTATTGGATCACAACCAACAGAGACCTAAATAGCAACAAAACTTAAATTAAAGGTTTGTATGTGAAGGAAAAATAGGATTGTTGAAGAAAGAAAGAGAAAGATGGCTCGTCTAAGTGGAGTTATAGGTTGAAACCTAAAGGTGAAAAGATAGTTTGGTGCTATAAATACGAACAAGGTTGACATATCAAGAGGGACTGTTAAAATAAGAAGGAGATAAGGGATAAAATAAAATTTGATGATTCATGAAGGTCTAGAAATATAGTCTAGAATAGGGACTCGTATCATTGCAATAAACATATGCTTTAAGTTTCAACTAGTCAACTTTAAAACTCATAGATTCTAGACACGGGCTACTTATATCATATAATAATAAATAGGAATTGATTTCTATCATATAGTAACTTTGGGATCGCTTGATTAAGGTATGATAAAGCTTGCAAAATCATCAAAACAAGATAAGTCAAGATTAATTCAAAACAAGATAGGTCAAGATTAAGTCAAAACAAGATAGGTCAAGATTAAGATGTTTGATGGTGTTTTTAGGATGTTGAGCAATATTTGACTTGTACCATATTTATAGAATAACTTGGTCCTTTTTTAGTACCGTACATTTGAATGATTTTGGATATAAAATTGATGAAGATAAAATTAATATGGTAAAGGATGTGATGTCTATGATGAAAGGGCTAAAATTGTTAGAAAACATATACAAACTAATAGGGTAAAGAGTTATAGGTTAATTGAAAAAATAATGTCAAAAGAATATAGTACTGGGTTATGACACATAAGGCTTGGTCATCTTAGTGAGTGAGGGATGAAAAAACTTCACAAGGGGAGCTTTATTCAAGGGTGACAAACATTAAAAGATGGATTTTTACAAGTTTTATCAGTTTAATAAAAGTTCTCGGCTAACCTTTAAGGATGCAGTATTTAAGGAGCGATATATATTAAGATAAACATATAAAAAAAGGATGTGCTATGACTAGTGAAGAGTAGTATTGGTTCAATGGTAGCATGAATGGAACAAGAACAGCCTAAAACAGATGTTAAGAGGGTTAGAAATTTTAGTTTATAAAACAGTATAATGTTGGGAAGATAGTATACATTTGGTAAGACTCAATCATGTATACTCTTACTATAAGTGAAGGGAATCTAACTACCTTTATTGGGACTAGGGAATATCAAAAGAAAGATTGATGGATGGGCATTATAGTGAAGGATATGTTTCACAAGATCAGAAAATAGATTGCATCTGATTATGTTTTGCTAGAAAAGGTTCATACATCGAAAGATGCAACTGACGTGTTGGCAAAACTGTTACTAAAGAGAAGCTCAAGAATTTTTTTGGACTTGATTAATATCTCAAGGTATTATACATAGTTACAACCTAAACTATGCAAAGTATATTTGCTAATATAGATACTATTGTGTATGGTTGTACAACCTTGGAGGCATTTCCTAGAGTATGTTAGTGAGTATAATATATTTTCTAAGGTTCCAATTGTTGTTTATAGCTCATATATATATAGGTGTAATCTTGGAGTGTTTTGTGAAGAATAAAGGTTCCTAAAAGTCTTTGGGTTAACACAGCCTAAGACATATGTGTGGCCTAGGATATTTTCCGTTCTAACGGTAAGAGGTAAAGGCATAAACATGTTTTTGTGAAGAAGCAATTTCTGTAAAAGATACGCTCAACAATATGATCGGGTTCATAGATTGTGTCAAAGATTATAGAAAAGTAAGAGGATCCATGATTTGAGGACATAAGCATGCTATAGATTGTGTAATCTTGTAGAAAAAGATAGTGACATCTACAACTTGGGACATAATTGTGGCCCAAATCATGTTTACGACAAACATCCTTATATGAAAACACATTTTTAGTGGAATTCAAATTCTAGAGGGATTCTAGGACTTATTAAAATCAACGTAAGTTAGGTTGAGTTTGATAAAGGGATAAGTTTTATTGAATTATATCAGTTAGAGATTATAATTAACTATACTTATATAAACCTATTATTTATATTAATTAAATTTGTAATCTTCAACAAGTGGAAAGTTATTGACCAATAGCAAAGCAATCACTTTTAGCTCCAAATGACATGGCCACACCTAATTAATCAAACCTCATTAAAGATGTTCTTATTAGTTCTTATTATTTCTTGCTTTCATAAAAATATACTCTTATTGCATACACCTTAATTTCTTAATAGTTTCCATGTTCTCTTTATTAACAAAACTTTGTTTACGGCCCTCATAGTTTTCCAATTTATTGTTTTTAATATAAGTGCAATAACATTTACTTTTCAATGTCACCTCAATTTTATAAATGTCTTAAAAGTTCTTAAAAATCATTTGTAGTAATTTTTTCAAATGCATCATATTATAGTTTCTTAAGATCTTTAGTGAAATTTATCTTAAAATTTTAATAACAATTTTATTTTTTTAATTAAGAATTAATTTACTTGTTAGGCATGTCAAAGCATTAATTTAATTTTCTTGTTAATATTGTTGAATAAAGGGAGGTAAAAACAAAATTTACTTTTGATTTTATAAGAAAAAAATCTCTTAATCTTTAAAATAATCATGGAGGAACTTTTTAAAGAGTTATAATCAAGTTTATGTCAAACCAAAGTGCTAATTTAACTAATATACACAAAATATAAAAAAAGGATCCAATCAAGTATAACCTCTTATATTAATTAGTATCATATTTGACAATTATTCACTTGAAAGATGATGGATCTAACCAAAATTCTTTGTAAACTAACCAAAGCACAACTAAGTATCATTCACACTTTAGTAACTTCCAATTAGACTATTAACTGCTTGTTGGTTTGAATTTTTAACAATCATTTATTTAGAAACTCGCTCTTGCAATTTTTATGATGTGATACCATAAGTACTCTTCCACCTCAACTCTTTTGGTTGGAATGATAGTTAGAAAATGTTTAGATCAACTAATCCAAATGTTCTCTTTCTCTTTAATGGTAGTGTTGATTCAAATAACTATTATAGGTTAAAATAATAATTTATTCTAATAAATACAAAAATAACAATAAACATGAATAATGATATATGGTAAACTGACACTAGCGTCAAACTAATCTTAGCTCAGCCTAATTCAGAAGATTGTCCACTGGAATTAATGAATGGAGTTGATACAAGATTGTTATTGTTGTTGAATCTTCATTATGTATAATCGATTGTCCAATAGTAACATATCTTCAATTAGCATTTACTGAAAAAGAAATAAATTAATGTTAAATTAAATACCTTAACTTTAACTTGACTGGAAGGAAGAAGACCAGATTTACAACTTCTCTTGTTATGATCATTTTTACCATATTTGCCACATAGTTGGAATTACCTCGTTTATGATAGCTTATGAGGATTCTTCACTTTGTTTTATTTTATCTTTTCTCCTGTTCTTCTTAGGTTTGTTATGCATAACTCTTTCCAAAGGTAAATGTATCGATTGATAAGTGTTTGGTGGCTATAATGTTTTCCTCTATTTTTTTGCAAGGTACTCATAAACTTTCATGAATCTCTCTTAAAGATAACTTTTATGTACATATGCCTCAACTTGTTGCTTGTTGTGGAAAATGGCACTAATTACATGATTATAAGGATGCTTACTTGTATCCTACAATTGCAATATAAGGATACTTACTTATATCCTACAATTGCAAGTCTTCTCCCTCCTAATTGGCCAACATGTGTGTCGTCTTTATTATTCACCTCACACTTCTTATCCTTATTTCAAATAACTTCAACTTGTTACAATCAATTTATTATTTTTCAAATTTTTGATCACTTTAGGTGATATGCCCTTTTTCCATCTCTTTGTTTTCTCCTGAAGGTTAAAATGCCTCTTTATTAACATGGTTCTAATAACCTCCAATATGCTGATAATAAGTCAATCTTCATCCACCAAAATCCAAAAGTTAAATGTCTTGCTTTTGTTATTGACCACAATTGGACAGTTAGACTCAATATTTTGTAAAGCTCTACTCTATGTTTCCCTAGGTTATTTAAGCAAGTTTTGTACATATCCTAGTGCAATTCGGTTTAATTTGATGATTCTATCATTAAATTCTTATGGGAATATTGCCCACATATAATTCCAAAATGCTTTCTTAAGATTCTTTTCCGATTCTTTCCCCACCCAATTGTGATAAATATGCCTTGTATACATCCTACATGTAGGAGAGAGAAATACATCATTCGTGACTTATATAAGTCCTTACAAATTAATAATAAGACAAAATTCGTAGATGTAATGTATCTATAAATTGCCTTTAGTTGGATTAATTACCTTTTGCATATCAAAAATCAATATTATTTCTTCACCATCTTCAAACCCTAAGTCAATAGCTAATTGTTTTATAAACCATGTTCAATTTTTAGAATTCTCCACCTCAAAAATTGCTCATACAATTGGATAGATGCTTCGATTGCCATCAACTCCTATGGCATTTAGAAATTGTCTTGGTACTTTTCCATCCATACTGCTTATAGGCCATAACTTTTTCCACTCATTCTTTGTAGCATTAAAACATATATACATTTTCTTGAATACCAACTTATCTTCAACCCTTTTAATTGAAAGCTCGATTATTGAATATGGATTCATTTCTTTCAACGTAGAAATATAAACATAAAGTTTTCCGTATTCGTTATACTGCTCTTTTACTTTTACTTTGAGAACCTTCCTCTTTTCATAGTTGGATATGTTATAATTAACAGATAAATTCAGTTTCTCCTTACTTGCATAGTTGGATATGCTATAATTAATAGATAAATTCAGTTTCTCCTTACATTCTTCAACCATTTTCTTAATTTTAATGCTTAACTTGTCCAGGATTTTTTCCTTGAAATTTCTCACGATAAAATTAGATGTAACCAACCTTTATTTGTTTATTGGATTACATGTATGCTTTAGATTGTAATTTTTTAACTTTAAGCACTTGTCTTTTCTATCAAATGAAGCATATAACTCAAATGGATGGCTTTCAGTACAACCATATCTTATCTTTTTTGCTTTATACCTCTTGAAACTCAAGTTCAATATTATTGCTATCATATACTCATAAATCACATCTTTAAAGTTTTTGACACGATCAAACATCATCTCCAACATCCATTTACTTATAATAACTCCAGAAACATGTATATTAGTTTCATTAGGTCTCCTCAAAGGAGTATTTAGTTCTTCAGCATTGGGATTTTCTTCATTAGATAAGAAAGTACTCGGGTTATAAGAGTCAATGTACATTGTGTCATAACTTGCATCAGTACTAATGTTAAAATCTAAGTCAAATTTGCCTCTATTAGGAGCACCTAAATCACGTCCATCAAGAACACCCAATTCACCTAAAGTTTAAGCATGCAACTCACCTCCATTAAGAGTGCCCATATTAGAATCAATATAATCATCTAATGCATAATCACTAATAGCTGATTCTTCATCTCCCAAATCACCTCCATCATCCAAATCATCACCAACATCAATATTACCTCCCACATCCCCACCAACATCAATTTTACCGCCTAAATTAATACCTATATCAATTTAACCTCCCAAATCAACACCAAAACCACAATGACCTCCTAAATCAACACTACCAACACTATCACCTCCCAAATCATCACTAACACCAGTATCACATCCCAAATCAGCTCCTACACCACTATCACATCCCAAATCAACTCTAGTATCACCTTCCAAATCTATTCCTACACCACTATCACATCCTAAATCAACTCCAGTATTACTTCCCAAATCCACAGTATTACCTCCCAAATCCGCAAGAATCTCATTTTTATGTCAATTATCATGTCGCATTAACATTGGTATGAGTAGTGTTGGTTCATCTCCATGATCCAAATAAACACCGATTATATCAATGCACCTCTAACAATTTAATAAATTCTAATACACTTTGACTGGACTTTAACCTCCTTAAGCCTTCTTCTAACCCTTTATCAGGAATCAAATACCATACGCTAATAATATTTTTATAGCCTAATAAAGAACCCATTTTACATACCTCTCTCAAAACCACATAATTTATGTCCATATTGTAAAAAAATTATGGTGCCTTACCTATATAATTTAGTTTAACTTCCTGAGTAAAATGTCAACTGTGAAATAACCTTATACTAGCTCTTCCATTTATTGCCATCTTATATAGATAAATGAAAAAAATTAGTCTATATTATAAAAAATAACATATACATATAAACCATATTACAAGAAAACAACATAATACACAACTGAAAAAAGACCATATTGATTAACTAATGTTCATCAACCATATTGAAAATTCAAATGATATGTACCATATGGTGAGGCTAACCTTTATCATCTTTTGATAATGTAAAAGGAAATGGTCGTGGCTATTAGCATTTATCATATTTATCAAAAACTTCTACCTCATTAAAGTGTATGAGGAAATATTATATAGAGTAGATAAGTTTGAACAAGCAAAGACTAATAAAGCCCTTATATATTAATCAAATCCCTAATAGATAGCTATTACAAGATTTTTATAGGTTAGCCTCTAATTGCTATTGCTAGAAAAACCACATGGACTAACCTTTTGTGTTAATCAACTCCCTAATCTAGATTAACCCATCTTGCAGTTTCACATTCATTTCATCTAATTCTCTCCACTTTGTCTATATAAGCGTTTTAGCTTCCTTATTCATTGGTTTTTACCATAATTGTTGAGACTATATAATTGTAACATATTTTTAGGTTTCTAACTTACAATCAATTAACTCTTTAACTTATAATTGCCAATTAATATTTGTTTCTATTGTATACCCGTTACAAACCTCATTGATCTTAAATTTAATATAAAGCTTTCTTGATGTCATTATATAATAAATGTTTTTTTTCATTTCAATCAAGATCTTGTGACATACATATACCTTGGGTATTTCATCAACTTACACATTGTAAAATTAATTAAAACAATCATTAACTTTCATCTTTTGAACAAAATAAATTTTGAAAAGTAAAGCGGTTGAACAAAAGAGATATACATCAAATTACACTGACACTTCTATTAGAACACTCATTGGTTACTACTAATTGCTAGTCACAAAAAAATAAAACACAATGGAATCTAGTTTATTACTTATCTATATGTTATATTGCTTCAAGTAGATTGTAAATTGTAACACTGCTTAAATTCTGATTTGGCCTATCAATACAAACTTCAATTTATAAAAATAAAAGGAATATAATACACACACACACACATAAATAAAGTTTTGACGTTAATAAGGTTTCCTATTTTTCTTTAAGAAACTTAAACCTTAAACTAATAAGAACAAATTACCATCCTTTTCTGTGTCATTTTCCCTGTTACGATGGTAGTTGGTCGATAATTTTCCTCGTCATACTTTCTCTTTCTAATCTGATCTTGATAACCGTAACTTCCATATCTATCTTTTGAACTCCCTTTTTAGTTGCCATAGAAAAATTAAGACTTTGATGGTCATATGTTCCAACCATGTAAACGAACCATCAAGATAAACAAGCATACTTACTAGCAAGTCACAAATAGCCACAAAATTTTATTCATGCAAAATATGACCAACCTAATTAAGTTAAAATAGTGTTACAAATTCTTGTCAAGTTACAACATTCGACTAAAAAAATTACATTGGCTCTCAAAGATAAATTAAGAAATTAAGAGAATACATATGCATGTGTTGGACCACATACCTTCAATTTTGTATTCTAAAACACAAGGGACCACGAGGGAGACCACTTACCTCCAATATGTTTGCCTCTATGGAGAAGAGCTTGAGCACTATAAATATAAAAATTATTCTTTATTCATATATAATGTCAATAAACAATAAATAAGTAAAATGAAATATGAGTAGGAATCCTTTTTATTAAATATTGGGTCCCCTGTATATTTCCTTTGACCCGCCGTTTCTCTGTGTTTTTTGTTTTGCTTCTCATCAGTCTGTTCTCTTCAATCAAACTCTGTCTGGCTCTGCCCTACACGGACGAGCCCGTTTACTTTTCGGTCTTTTTGTTTAATACCGCTTTCTAGCCCTGGTTGAACAATCCAACCAAAACGGAGAGCTAAAGATTCAGTTTTGAAGAACAAAACAGTGGCAGAGGCAAAGATTCATAGATATATCTTCAGAATCCTCAACGTGCCTGTAGAAAAGAAGGTGCTTTACACGGAACAATTACTTGTTCAAACTTCAATTTCGGATCTTTGACAAACAAATTTCTGAATCCCCTTATTTGTCTACGTACTGGGTTGCTTCTTTTCTCTGTTGTTAGGGTTTGTGGAACAGGAGACAAAAGTTAACTTGTGGGAGTTACCAACTTTTGGTTCAGTGTGAGATAACTGTTGTATTTGTGGATTATATTTACAGGAATATAAAAGAATTTAAAACATCGTCAGGATACAGTACGTGCAGGGGTTGGTGGGGGGCCAGAAATGGATCCTGGTGGTCGCTACGGTCTTCAGCAAGGATGGGATAATAACAGCGTAATTTGTGGTTTCCTCCTTAATAATCACATTAATGTGGGATCGTATATTCAACAAAATTTTAGGGCTCATGTGCTTGGCCATCTATTTTTGGGGCATCTCTTCCTTAAAGAATATAGAAGAAAGATGTTGGGGACAGTTGTGAGGATATGTAATGGATTTGCCTAACCCTCCTACCATCATTGATATTTGTCGCTGACATAGCTTATTCTGTTCAATCCACAGGCTTTGGAGGGATATGACTCAGTTCACGATCCAAACTACCGGTGAGTTCTAATGATGCATATCATTATGATGACGAGATGCTCAAATTATGTGTAAATTTTTCATCTTCCTTCTTTTTATGTTATTCCAATCCCCTGGTGAATTTAAGATTTGCAAAGTTATGCAGTTTTTCCACGTGCCCTTTAGTTGTTCTTTTCCAATGTCAAGTGTGTGGCTTCATATATCATTTCTTCTCTTCCATCCAACCATATTTTATTATGTTAGGGTTGGCGATTTGTATGATGAGAGGAGGTTTTCGGATCAAAGATACTCAAGGGAAAATTTTTACCCCAAAAATAATTTCCATCGGGACATTGTGGAGAGGGAATATTATTCATCATCTCCTGCTGCTGTTTGGTCTCGTTCAAGACAGAGGAGTTACGAAGAAGAATATCCAGCTCACAGGGAGTCTAGGAGACATGAGAGACCATACATGGATTCATGTAATGATTTGGATGCTTTTCGAGATTGTGAGACTGATTCACTTCAGAATCGGGATGGCTATCGAAATAATGGCAATTCTCATAGTAGCGGACTTGGCAGGCCTTCTAGGTTTGGAGAGCGTGAATGTGAAGATTATGGGTACGATGATTATGACTGTAAGCGTCGTAGTTCACGTGAAAGTAGAGGGGCTATTCGTGAAAGGGCCTGTGATTACGATCGTTACAGTTATGACTCTGATCATGATAAAGGTAGTAGGAGAGGTGACAATTGGAAGAGGCATGGATCTCGAGATCGAGGGCATGATAACAGAGGTTTGAGTCAGGAAAGGGTTCAAAGTTCTCAAAGACGATATGAGCGGTCTCAGTCCCGTGGACATGATGATCGGTTAAGGTCAAGGTCTCCCCGAGGCCGAAGTCATAGTCGAAATCAGTGTGCAGATAACTATGATGATAATCATCAAGAGAGATCTGAAAAGTGCAGGGATCATGAGGAAAGGCATTTACGAGGGAGTTATTCTGTGGTATGTCTGATATGCCATTTTCAGTAATTCTTTTGTAATTGCAAGTTCGATATATACTATGTTCAAAGGCCTTGACAAGGCACATTTCCTTTTTGGTAGGCCCCCTCTGCAACTGTTGTTGTGAAGGGTCTTTCGCAGAAGACAACTGAAGAAGATTTGTATCAGATACTTGTACTTGCCTATCTATTCCCTTTCTTTTGAAGATTTTACTTTGTCCCATGTGATTTTGATGACATTAGTCAGTTTTCTCTTGCAATTAGGCCGAGTGGGGACCACTTCGTCATGTTCGTGTGATTAAAGAACGTAATTCTGGGATTTCTCGTGGCTTTGCTTTTATTGATTTTCCTTCTGTGGTAAATACCATGCAGATCCCTAAAATGTGCGGGCTTTTGTTTTCTTCATCTTTTTTAACAATTGTTTTACAAGGGTGCTTTCTCATGAACAGGAAGCAGCATGTGCAATGATGGATAGGATTAGTGATGATGGTCTTCTTGTGGATGGAAGGAAGCTTTTCTTTGAGTATAGGTAACACTTAATTGTTTCTATCATGGCATGAAAATTTTGAATTGAAGTGCTCAAAGTTGATAATTTCAGAGATGGAGTTTTTCAAAGTCTAAGAAGCTTATATTTCACACGCTAAAATTATTGCGATCATTTTTGAATTCACGAATGACTATTCTAATTAGTCTAATAATTTTTTTTTAATAACTACTAATACTAATTTGTGTATTGTAGTTTTAGCATAAAAGTAGTTTGTTAGGAATCACTCTTTAAGGAAAAGAAAGCAGTTTTCATCCTATAGAATTGTGGAGTCCTACTGAAATGAGAAAAGATTCAGTCCTTCAATTGAAAGATTGGACAATTCTATATGCTCAGTTTGTAACAGCTTATAGTTTTAGAATGTGAAAACTGTATTGAATATAAAAAATATTGGATTGGATGTCCCACTGTTTGAGAAAAGGTTCAGTCCTTTATGTTAGCAATTGCTCAGCTCTATATATTGTCAGTTAATGAAAGCTTGTTATTTCAGAATATGGTTACTGTATTGAATACTAAAAAGACCTACAATATGAAGGGAAAATGTAATAAGGAACCGAATTAATGACTGAGGCAAACGGTTGAACTTTAATGTTAGGTATAGTTTGTTACCAACGTGCTTGGAACTATAAAAGTAGCCCTGACCACCAAAGGAGAAACATCTAACTTGCTATGGGGTTTGTGTAAGAAAAATGGAACTTTGATTCTTTCGAAGTCCACAATTATGATCTCGTGGCCTGCAACTTATACATGACTTGTATATTCTTTTATTTTAATACATTGTTTGAACATAGTTTTTCTGTAGATTTCACCTTTTTGGGTCCTTAAAAAATATTTACCTAAAACTTTGTTAGATTATGATACAAGCACAACTAGTCAACTAACTAAATTTTGGAAATTCATCACATCAATAAATACTAGCTCAGTGACATGACTGCCATAATTGTTACATACTGTAATGGTCGCTTTTATGTTTTGTTCAGTAGTAAGCCAACTGGAGGGTCAAGTGGACCTTTTGGTCAAGACAATGCTATAAGATCTGGTCATGTCAAACACAGAAACATGGCAGTTCCATCTGATTGGATGTGTACAATTTGTGGTTGTGTTAATTTTGCAAGGCGGACATCCTGTTTTCAGGTTTGCCTTTCTTGATTGTGTTCGATTCATGCATCCTCTTTACGTGGTCCTGTGAGAAACTATTTGCATGGATTTTTATATTGTTGCAGATGTTTGGTTGTCTGTTGGCTTTATTAAATACTGTGGCTTTGTTATATGTTTCACCCGAAGTGAGATTGATATATTTTGTATTGTGCCTTTTGAAAATGACGTACAAGAAAGATGTATAGTAATGTAAGTTAATATAAACTTTAAATTGGAAAAATCAAATATTAATTTATTACTACCCTTCAATCTTTCACGTGAAAAGAAGCATTTGTTTCATTGGAAATTATAATATGTTGCACTGAGGAGGTCAAGGCACTCATGTTAGGATTCCTTGGCACCAAGGTGGAACATCAAGTAATGATATTGTCTTGCAATCCCCATCTTCTATGCATTACAAACGACTTTCTCTTTGTTTCTTCTTCTCTTATAAATTAGCATATGCAGTGCATAATACCAGATCTAAGTTTAAAATTGTTGAACTGAATCTTAAGCATATTATGTTTATAAATGTCAAATGTCAACGTATCTAGTACATAAGGTTCCCCGCTTTGTTGGGGTCTCGAGAGGGTTATAATGTACACAACCTTCTGATAGCAATACGGGTCCTAAACCCATATTGACTTATTCTAGGAGGAATAGGAGGAAGGGACAGAACATGGGCCACAAACCCATGTTAACATATTCCAGGAGAAACACTAAAGCAGCAGAGAATAACCCAAGGGATGAGTCAGCTAACGGTTAGATAATGAGTTTGTTAGAATTAGTTAGAGGAGAGAGAAGTTAGTCGAATGGAGGGGAGAGTATGTATGGGAATGGGTAGCACAGAGGGGGGCATCTAAATTCTCTTTGTACTATCTCAGCTGAAAGCTTGAGGGGCCATTGTTGGCTGGAGCTAAGTCCTTGTATCTGTCCTACGAGGCTATAGCTAATATCAATAAAAATACTATATTCTCATCCATTTGCTTATCACCTTCCTTTGTGTATTTTTACAAAGAGACTGTTTTCATGACTTGAACTTGTAATCTTATGGTCACAAAGAAGCAACTTTACCAGTTGCTCTAAGGCTCACCCTTAAGCATAATATGTTTACTTGACTAAATGCAACTATTTATTATATTTTAAAAAGCTGTTTTGTTTGACTTAGGAGTGTTTTTTGGCCCAGTACCTAAAAAATCCACATGTTCTAGCCCCTAGTTCTTTTGGCTACCTCGATTTCCATTATCCCTATGAGAAAGTTTTCATTTTTAAATAAAAATCATTTAGTATTTGATTGTATCAGAATTTTTGAAAGGATGTGAGTTTTGTTAGAGATGGAACCCTTGCTGAAAATGAGATGGATTAGTAAGCATGTGGGTCTTGTCAATTGAAAAAAAAAGACCATAAAGTATTTTAAGATTCTATCAGAACTTGGAATTTATTTTTAAATTGGACTTAGCATAAAAGACTCAAAGCACCCTCATTTTTCATCTATAACCTTGATTTTTGTTTTTTGGGAAAACATTTTTGGTAGTAAAAATGAGCACTATATGTTGCACTGTTAAGCTCTTTTATAGCAGAAGAATATTAGTTATGTTAAGTTAAGATGGTATTGTTGATAATGACACAAGTTGGTAGCCATGCCACCTTAGCATAAAGCTCTGGAATTTCTTAATGTTTTCATACATTTCAAGTGCAGAAGTTAAAACAAAAAGCTAAGGTTCTGTTTGATATCACCTTCATTTTTTATCTATGATTTTGACTTTTTCTTGTTTTTGGAAAACCTGTTTAGTAGTAAAAAATATGCTCTTTGGAGCTATTAATTTGTTTTATTTATAGTAAAAGAGTTTTTACTAACCAACAGTTGAACTTTTATTTTTCATTTGATAATAGATCATTGAATGTGGAAAATTATGATGGTTTAGAATTTTTAATTAGTAAAATTTACAGGTTGGTTATTGTAAAATTGTTGTGGGAAAATGGTAAAGAATAATGCATGAACTAGTTGGTGATGAGAACACCAAATTGTATTTCAGGACTTCTGAAACTGCTTCTATAGGTTTTAAAAAGCTGTGGAAACTTAAACGAGGAACTCAACCTGGAAGAAAAATTAACAGAAAACAAAAGATAGAACAGAACTAATGTAATTTTGACCCTAGACTAAATGTAGGTTATATTTATTCAACATTTGTGTAAAAGCTGAACATGCCATTTTTCCATGTATGCTTGCATTTTGGAAAAGATTTGGATATATTAAATCAATGCATTTACTTATCTGTTATTGTAGTGTAATGAGCCTCGAATGGATGATGCACCATCGGGAGGTATAGCTTTGTCAAATCCAATGCCATTAGGAAAGAAAGGATTTGATTCAGGTTGGTTTAAGTTCTTATTTACACCTGTCTGATCTGTTGTCTATGTCATATAATTTATCAAGTTCTTTGTAATCAGGCCCTACACACGTTCTGGTTGTTCGTGGATTGGATGAAAATGCTGATGAGGAGATTCTTCGCTATGAATTTTCCAAGCATGCTCCTATCAAGGTGAGAAATTTTGACTTTCATTATTTGAGTTTACTGATTATTTACATCTTATAGATCTGTGGTGAAAACCTCTTGTCCATAACTTTTGCAGGATTTGCGTCTTGTTAGAGACAAGTTTACTCATGTTTCAAGGGGATTTGCATTTGTCCATTTTCACTCGGTATGCTATTTTCTGGTCACTGAATTTCTTCAACATTTTACCCTTTGTGTTTATTTCCATTTTGATTGGCAAAATTCCAAGTATTGTTCATTCTTAGTTTTCTAGAAGAACAAAAAGATATGAAGTATTGAAACTTTTGAAAACCTTTTAATAGAATGAATGGTTAATGTTGTAGAACCATTAGATGGGTTTAATATGAATTTCTGCCACTGATTTGCTGTATAATGCCTTGTTATTCTTGGAAGGCCCAATTTCATCAAGTTTTTTGTTGATTGTTTTAATCTTTGTAAATTAGGCAATATTTGTTTTTGTTGGATTGCTGCCCATCATGTACAAGCCCTGATATTTCACTCTACACTATTAGGCTACAACGTTAATATAAGAAGAATTGCTGTGTCCCATTTTTTGACAGCACACTGATCAAGTTATAGTTTGGATAAGAAAACTTCTTCATTCGTGCAGTACCTGTTACTATAACCTTCCAGGTATCAGCTCTTCTAAGGAAGAGTCAGCTTATTATGAAGCTGATATACTTAACAAGGCTATGGCCATGTCTTGCCAAATGTAATGTCTTCAAATGCAACTGACTGTTCCAGTCTCTAAATTCAAGGTTCTTGAACTTGACAACTTCTTTTCTCATTAAATTCAATGCAATATAATAAATGGGGATTATTACTGCAAGACGACTGGTGTTTTTGTATAGATTACGAAGCTTGCAAAATTTTGAGCCTAAGCTCAAATTCACATATAAAAAGTAGCTTCACCATGGATGATGTTTTGAGGAGAAATGACAAATGGAAATCATTACCTACCATTTCATAGACCTTGATAACAGCTGGGGTAGGTGTGAAGTGTTTATTTCTGGTGGTTTATTATAAATGTAGTGGAGTAATCATTCATTTAATGGTTCTACGTACAAAATGTGGAATATATTGATTTAAGAGTCAATGGTCATTGATATGTCCACCATGAGGATGGCCTGTGTACCAATTTGATTTTTTCCCGATATTGTGCTTGCTTTCCTTGTAGAGAGATAGGAATTTTGGAGACAGAACATAGTAGAATAGGATCTATCAGAGGGGTTCCTCTGCAATGTAAACATATAAATCTTCTCTAGGAAACTTGAGGAGGTGCAATGATGAAATGGTGTGACTGGTTGGATTTCTTTGGATGTGTATATGCTATAGTTTGTCTTCTTTTTACCCTCTGCAATTTAGTGCTTTTCCAACCTGAGTGGGTAATGCTGGATGGTATTTGTTATTTGATGAGATATTTTGCTTCTATCATCTTATTATTTGATTGTTGGTTATTTCTATTTTTAAAGTATAGTGGCTAGCATTCGCAAACTAATTTGAATGTCTAAATTTAGGTGATGCAAGGAATAATAACCCTAAAGAACCAACAAATAAAATTGAAATCTTACCAAGAAAGTTAAATCAAGCAATTGAGACTTACCTTTTTGACTATGGAAAACCAAGAATTGAATTCTAAAGGATTCTAATGTATCCTAAGTTCTGGGTTATTTAAATGAAGAATAAGGTTGAGAAGCGCTATCGCAATTGGAATAGACCAAGTAAAGACTCAAAATTCTATTATAATGATGAAAGAGAAGACATATAACATTATCAATATGGGTGTATGCATCCCAAAACAAATAAAACATTAAAATGATCTATGGAATTCACTGGCCAGTCTACTGGTTGTGGTCCAGTGATCTGGATGGTGAGCTCTATCACTTGTAGCTCCCAATATCTGGCACTCCTAAATCATCTCCAACTTCAACTGTGCATATATTCCTAAGTTTTGATGCCCCTGGTCAATCTTTGTTTTAGTCAGTGGATGCTGCAGATTCTTGTATATTTGATGTACAATTCTGCAATATATTTGATCTCTTATAGGTTGAAGATGCTACTAAAGCTCTGGAAGTGACCAATGGAACAACACTTGAAAGGAATGGGCAGATCTTGAGAGTGGCCTATGCAAAGAGCATTCTTAGTCCGGGATCTGGAGCAACAGGATCTTCACAATCAAGCAGTCTAGCAGCTGCTGCTATTGAGGCTGCAGCATTTGCACAACAGGTATTTCTAAATTTGTTTTGACTTTTGGAGGCATTTTTCTTTAGTTGGATGGTAATTTGCATTGTCTGAGATCTTATTGCTTTGGAAAACACTGGTATGTATAACATATATTTTTCCACAATCTGCAAATATAACAAACTCTATTAGATGGTAGAAATTCTGGGTGTCCAATTTTTTATTATTGTAAGATAACAGATGTTCATAGCATCGCTAATATTTTTTGGCTCATTTTATATTTTGATTGTGATAATCTAGATTGAAGTAATGGAAGAACATAGTATTACCTTTGTGAATGTAAAGTAAGAGATATGTAGGGAATGAAATTGGTGGTGACAGTAGAAAAATTTTAAGCATGTCAATTCCTTGTGAGGAGATGGCAAAATTTTGGCTACGCGAGAAGAATCTGGAAGAAAATAATGTTGGATAACAGGTCATTAATTCTATCAATTGTCAATGGAAAGAACTCTGGCTTCTGGAGTGACCATATAGGCTACGGGAGAACCATTGAACATCTTACCGGAGTGTTGAATATCAAGCAAAGAAACGGCAATAGTTTGTTATGGGGAGCAGCCTGAGAAACTCTTGGATTTTCCATTCTAATTGAGAAAGATAAAAATTTCTAACAGAATGGATATGTAGCAAAAAGTCCTGGATAGCATGCAGAATCTTATCGAGGCTATGGATGATGCTCATAGGTCTAACATTGGTGTGCAATTTGCCTTGATGTTTACTTTAGAAATCTTAATCATCTTATCTCTTGAAGACACTCACCTGCTGACATGTTATTATATATTTGTTACCACTATTACTCATGTTAGTTGTTCTGCCTTTTGAGGTTTTGGAATTATATTAATCATGCAACTATCATATTCTTTTCAGTATGATGCTTATGGATGGGCACCAAAGGAGTATAACCCTGATGACAATCAATCTACTAATGGGCATGCGAAGACTGCTTCAGTTCATAATAATGGTTCTTGCAAGCAATCTGGGTTTGTTTGGGATGAGGCTTCTGGTTATTACTATGATGCTGCTTCAGGGTTTTACTACGATGGAAATACAGGTACCTTTCTAATTTTTGCTTATCTTATTTGCGGTACTAGCTTGTGCAACATTGATGTTTTTGTTACGAAGGGCCTACCTTTATCTCAAGGGGAAGTCTCCACTGAATGCAAAAGTAATATAGGAACTGTCACTTGCTTTCTCTTTCCTTTCTAGGAATGTGATTGTCAAGTGCGAGATTCATAACAAAACCAAAGGAAGCACAAAAAACCTTATAAAAACTCCAACAGTTTAAACCGGTTCGAATGGGGAATTGTCTAAAAAGAATCCTCGCCTTAAGAAAAACCTTATAATATCCACTGACAATTTGTCTAAATAAAAAATTGCAGTCAAATTTGTGCTAAGTAATTTACAAATGGAGATTCAATTACTAAAAATTGCAAAATGCAGATATTCATATTTTATTTTACAATTTAATGTTAATATAACGAATTCTTGCTTTGATTGATATAGCCAATAAATTGGAAGTAACCTGCTTATAAAACAGCTTTGGCTGCTAGGAATGCAGTCTTATGAATTCATAGCTAGAGTTTCTTGCGAATTTATGAATGGACTTACCTTTTTCTCTGTCCTCGTGATACAAACTTGAGCTTGCAATGTGCATGGAAGTTTGTAACCAAGGATAGCTAGTGATGGAACAGCACGGTGGTAAAAACATGAGCTAAGAATCACTCTTAGCAAAAGAAAGTTTCACACTTTTAGAAATATCATAATTTTTAGTAATTGACAGCCTCCATAAAATTTAACCTATAACATGTGTGATAGGCCTCAGACAGACTATTACAATGGAAATGCATCCCTTAAACTACTAATTGAAACTAAGCTCAAATTCTAATAGAAATTATTGATAGTAACATAACTGTGATATTATGAAGATTGTGAATATCTGTTGGTTGACCACTTGATACATGTGGTTTATCAAATGAGCTGTCCATTTCTAGAAGAGTAAAGTCATTCATATCTCTTTATCGAATTTGCAGACATGGAATATATTTGTAATATCTTAATCTTAGGGAATGTTGTATACAAACTCTTCAATAATTGCATTAAACCTGTATATAAGTTCCTGTTATCACTAAATAAGATGATTTTAAGTTATTTACCAACAAACTTGCACTAACCTATTAGTGCTAACTGATGAATATAAGCAAAAGAAAGCTAAAGAAATAAATATGGCAAGGAAAGTAGATGTTTGTTGCTGAATCTCCATAGATAATATCGGAATAAATTACTAGGTAACAATCTGCCAAAAGTTGAACATATAACTAGTGTATATAGGCATTGACTACTTGACTACTCTTTAGTTGAAACTGAACTCTTATCTTTAAAGATAATAGAGATTAACTTTACTAATTAAATTGAACTAATCTATAGATGATCATGATAAGGAAAAATTAGCAAAATAAATATTGCATGGGAAGTAGATGTCTATTGCCTAATCTAATCAGCACCCATTGCATCCCTAGGTGCTGCGGCTAGGAAGTCTCTTCAGGGAATATATCTTTCTTTGTAACAATGCTTAATCTGGATTTGTATAATGCTTATTAACAAAAGGCTGTAGGCTGTAGCCCGTAGCCCAAGGTGTATGGTCACTCTGATACTGTTTGAGCCATTTCTGTATTATAAACATTGCATAGTATGTGTATAGTATGTCTATGAAGATGTAAAATTGTCTTGAGAGCTGATGGTTGTGTACATGAGGCTTTCTGAAGAGATAAGGGTTGACATTCACAAATGCTTTGAGGTGTACATGCATGTGGGCTGGATTTCATGATCTGCAATTTGTAAAAATGGTGGATGCCCCACTTTATTTCTTGGTTTAGAACTTCTGAATGCTGTCATTATTGTTATTTGTAGTATCGGGCAAATTGGAAACTGCAATTCTTACATGTACAAAACATGATCTTGTCCTGAGTGTATCATAGTGCCTCTGATTCTAATTTTAATGTGGTGTTTTAATGTGTAGGCCTTTACTATGACAGCAACAGTGGCATATGGTATACATTTGATAACCAGACTCAGCAGTACATTCCTTGCACAGATCAGAATGAAGATAAAGCATCTGGTAAACAGCCTGAGCAATCCAAGCTATCAGATGGTTCTAATGGCCGAAAGGTAGTAATATCTGCACCAGCTACTACTGTTACTTCAGTTGAAAAGGCTGCATCATTACCTGATGCAATTCAGGCTGCTGCAACAGCAGCATTAGCAGCGGAGAAGAAAGAGAAGGAGAAGGCAAAAGAGATCAAACTTGCCAACAAGAAGAAGATGAACAATGTGTTGACTATATGGAAACAGAGGAGTCATGAAGGGAAAGCAACTCGTGTGGCCCTTGATGACAATCAACTATCTGGTTCAGTTGATGATAGACCTTTTCCAGTTGGACATTTGGTGAAAAACAAGTCGAAATCTGATGCAGTGACAACAAATGATGGTGCTTTATCCAGTTTTGGAAGTGGCATGACATCCTCTATTTCCCAGAATGTTGGTTTGAGGTCTCCCATAAAGTCAATTCCTGTGAGCAACAGCTCTGGCAGAGCTCTAATGGGTGTTATAAGGGGTTCCAGCCAAGGTGTTGTGAAATCAGAGACTGCATATTTGACGTCATCCGGTGGAGTTCCCACTTCTGTTGCAAGTGTCACAGGTTCATCAAAACATGCAGATGTACCAAGTAGTTTGACTACCTTCAGGACAGATGCATCTGCACTGGGTTCTTACACCCCACCTGTGTCTAGTGTGACTGGAAAAAGGAGGTTCTCTGAAGTGCCACAACCTTCAGCTTCTACTCACAAGGAACAAACTCAGAATACCTACAGGGATCGTGCAGCTGAAAGGAGGAGCTTGTATGGTTCATCATCATCTGCTGGAGATGATTTGCTTGATTGTGGATATGGAGATTCAAGTAAGTTCATTAGCTATCTGTGTATTAGTAGCAGGTTTACCTTTCTTTTATAGGTTCCTATAATCTGGTTCATTAGCAATGATGCATTTCAAGTTGGCATTTTGATTATGCTGTGAATGCTCATCTGATCATGGATTGACAACATTTTCAGTTATCCAAGTTGATGGTTTTATATTAACTTTTGAGAAATCATCTGCGTTTAAAAATTGTGAACTATGAAGATCGGGATTCTGCATTCAAAAAGTGTTCTTTGGATTCGATGCCTTTCCCTCCTGGCGTTGGTGGAGGTCGTGGTGTTGGAGATGCTAGCGCAAATGTCCAGAGTTATGAGGTGATCACAGCAGACAAGGTCATCGATGAGAGTAACTTGGGCAATCGAATGCTTCGTAGTATGGGCTGGCATGAAGGCTTGGTATCCTTTCCTTCTTATGCACTCATCCTAATCTCTTGAGTTACTATTGATTGCTCTGATTATACTTTCTGTCCTTGAAATTAGTAGAGAAACCTTGATGCTTTCTGTCCTTGAAATTAGTAGAGAAACTTTGATTGTTTTAGCGCCTCCATTATGTTCATGTGTTTAATTTGGTCAGTTTTCTGTCTGCAATGAATATCACTTTCTAACTTGTTTCTTCTTGTTGTCATATTAATGAGGCTAAGTATTTCTATGTTAATGAAAAGTGCTGCAGTAGTTTAATGGTTTGCCGCTGGGATGGTCCTCCAATAAGCAATGATCACCCTAGATTCTAACATGTAAATTTTCGTATTGGCTTTTCTGTTTCTTTGTACTTGAAACAATATGCAGGGATTGGGGAAGGATGGAAGTGGAATGATAGAACCTGTCCAAGCACAAGGCACGGAAAGTAGAGCCGGACTTGGGAGTCAGCAGAAGAAGGTGAACCCTAGCCTTGAGGTGCAGTCTGGGGATGGTTACAAAACACTTGTTCACAAGAAGGCCCTTGCTAGGTTCCGGGAAATGTCTGAGACTTCATAGACACGCAGTGGATGGAGATAAGGTGCATGGTCTTTGGTGGAGTAAATGTAGAAACCATTTGGAGATTTGGCTTGGAAGCTGAGGATTGAAGTTGCCTTCTTGCTTGAAGACATGCATTGAGGCAAGTAATGACAGCTTTATCTTGTGTTTAAATTCATTGCAAGAACCTTCTTAAAAGTATATGGACTAGAGCTTTAATAATTTCGTGAGTTACAGGGTCTCCCTTGTTTTTCAGTTTTTTAGAAATTCGTAAGATACTCTAGTAGGGTTTGGTTTTTCAGAAAGCATTAAGGACTTTCACCAGGGGTTCAACCCTAGTGGAAGAATAAGTCACACGGTCCATCCTTGGGATCAATTTCTTTTTGATATAGCATATGAAGGACCTGAGTTTTGATGGTAAAAGGTAAGAATGTTCTTGTGACTCAAACAGCAATTTAGTTATGGCTCATCACAGATTGAACTTTGAAGCTTGAACATCCCTTTCTTTTGAGTTAGTTGTTACAATAAATAATTCACTAAAATAAGCCACGGAGAACAAATGCAAGTTTACTAATTCATTAATAGATCTAAACATTAAAATAAGAATTTCATTTTCAAAATCTCTAATTTCAACACCAAATCTCTTATAATTTGAAGTTTTGTTCTATGATTTTACATTCCACTGTTAATTTGAGGTGGTTAAGTGATTTTGGAATTCTTTGGTGAAAAATGGGTGTTAAGAAGGCCAAAGTGATTGTTTCATATTAATATAATGCCCACTTAATTTAATTATAGGAGTATTTGTAAACATGTTATATTATTTATTGTATAAATGAATATTGTGCAATTTAAAATTTTGTAATAAAATTATAAATATTTAAATTTTGAAATGTATATAAGGAAGGAATTAATAAGATTAAATTTTGTTATATTAAAAATATATAAGTTAGAATATTAGAAATGAATAAGTAAAATTAGTTAGTAAAATTTGGA
>JAOQML010000007.1:873228-887280 GCA_027568935.1 Erythroxylum urbanii | reverse complement strand
ATATGGTCTCTTTTCAAGCCATTTTCTAAATCATGTTTTATTTTTCGTTTGATACATGATAGACATGAGCTGGTCTACAGGCATGGTTTAGATCATATTTAAGCAATTTGTTCATGTTTTTTACTTGAATACATGATAGACACAAGCTGGTCCACAGGCACGATTTAGATCGCATTTAATTGATTTCTCCATGTTTTTACTTGAAATAGCATCTTCTTCTTAATAAATCAAATCATAAGGTCCAATCTTTTTAATTACCTAAAATATATTAAAACCAAGAAAAATGATTGATTTAGATGAAAATAAAGCAAAATACTTGGAAAAATATATGTAATTTCATGCATATTATTCAATAGAGGCAAAATATGAAGCATTGTTATTTAAGTTATAGTTGACAAATGAACTTCAAATCAGGATCATAAGCATCGGGTCAAACATAATCTATAGTAAACCAACTAAATGAAATTTATGAGGAGAAAGAAGATAAGCTAGTAAGGTACAATAAAAAGTCCAGGCAGATGAAAGAAAAAATACATGTAAGCATTTAATCAATATATTAGCAATAAAACTAAAAGGCTAGTTACCTATCAAAATAGAAGCCAACAATGTATTCTTTAAGGAATCTTTTATAGAGAGCATATAGAATCAATGCCAACACAAATAAATCATAGAGCTATTTTCAAATAAAATGAACTAGATTGTATATCCATTCAAAAAATATGTCTAAGAGGAAAAGCTACTTGAAGATCAAAAGAAGGAAAAATAAAATCTTAATGTAGGATTCAAGATATTTGATTATATATGGGCAATTATTCAACATGTCTTTAGCCTTTTTATATGTAAGATATAGTCCTAAAGCTAAAGTAAATAATTATTGAGATTCACAAAGGGGTATATGGAGCCTATCATAGAGAGTCATCCTTAGCGTATATGACTTTAAGAAAAGGGTTTTTTCCCTAAAATTATAAAGTAAGCTTAAGAGTTCATGAAAAGACGCAACAAGTATCAAAGGTACTCAAACCTACATCACTTATCTGTTGCCAATCATATTATGTTACGAAGTTTTATCCTTCTTTCTCCAATTAAGAATGGATATCCTTGGACCATTTTCTACCACAATAAGATAACTTGGATTCCGTTATATTTCTTAAGCTGACTTAAGTAGAATCTTTGGCAACGTGGTCAAAAAATTGTGGAAGGCTTCCTAAAAAAGATTGTCAAATGCATATATAAAGTCTTGTTAGTAATAGTAACTAATAACGATGCTCAGTTTGATAGTATGTGGTTTAGGGCTTTATTCAAAGAGTTTAAAATCAATGATCACTTTGCATCTGTTGCATATCTATAATTGAATGGATTGCCTAAGGTTATAAATAGAAAAATAATATAAAGCTTGAAAACCAAAATTGAGAATGCAACAATTGATTAGGCTAAAGAGAGTTGTAACATACTATAAGCATACTGGAAAACATCAAGAACACCTAATGGATAAACACTCTTAAATCTTACCTTTAAATTAAAGCCTTAATTCTTATAGAGCTAAGATTACTAAACCTAAAAGTACACATATAAAACTCTAACCCTAAAAGGACACATATAAAACTCATTGACATAATGACCAATTGTATTTGGAACTCCACTTAATTGAATAGTGAAAGATTTCACAAAGAATATATTAAAAAAAAGGTTTGGTAGCTAAACTTTTATAAGATAAGATCAAAATCTTTAAAGTGGCGACTTAGATTTATGAAAATTGAAATTATCAAAAAGAAGGAATTTTTAGAAAAAGCTTTCTTCAAATTGGTTATGGTCATACCAAATTACAGATATAAGCAATTCTAGAAGTTACAAGGTCGAGAAGTTAGATGACTTTGAAGTGGCTTACAAGACAATAGAGCTTCTTTTTAAGTTCATTAAAATTTATGCTTTAGAAGTTAATAAGGAAAGATAGTTAGACTATAAAAACCTATAAATTTCATTAAAAATTATCCTTCTAAGTTTAACAAGGAAATAGATCTAGACTTTGCAAACCTATTAAGTTCATTCATAATTAGTTTGACGGAAAAGAACTAAACCATAAAGCCTTGTTAAGACTAGTGCTATCAGTTTTAAAATGAAGCAGGACTAAAAACATCATTATTAAAAAAATAAACTTTGTAAAAACAAAACAAGGATAGACACAAATAAATCGTTCATACATTTTTACACCTTTATATATAAAGGGAGAAAACATAGAAAGAAAAAGAAGCTAAGGCCTAGATGGAGATAAAGGTGCCTCTAAAAGTAATAGGATTAGCATCAACAAGGTTTGGAGACTTCCTACTTATAGGGTTAGTGACCTTAACATCACCATTACTTTCATAGAGCTCATCAAGATCCTCAGTCTAAATTTGTTTAGGTTCAACAAAATTACAAATAATATGTTTAGATACTACTTATGAGAAATGTTACTACTATCCTCAAAACATTCAATTGTTGTACTAATAATGTTATCATAGTTCCACTTCTTGAAAGATTTAGGCATAAAGTAATGGGTAGATTATATAAAAATTGAAATTATTACCGTCAAACTTCTACTTCAGGCCTACCACCTTGTCCTTTATGTATGCGTTCTCCCTTTCAACTTATTAAGGCAATTAAACAACTATTCTTTAATAGCCTTCTTCTCTTTCTTAACCTTAACATTATTGCAAGCTTTCATCCTTCTTCTTAACAACTTGGCCAAGTTCTCTTTATACATTATCATAGCTTATGACTATGGAAGAAGCAACTTGAAAAGATAAAACATAAATGCAAATAACTGATAAAAGCTTAATAATCTCATTTAAGTTATCTATAAGATGTCTATTAAAAAATGTATATATAAATTTGACGTCAATGTCCTCAAATACTTACTAATCCTTAAGAGACACCATTATATGGACTATTTTAGACCCTCTCTTAATCTTGCTTAAAATAATGCCTTCTTCAGATTTAATTTGAGGAAAAAACATTCATTTTTTCTAGTAAACTTAGTTGGGATGAGTGAATTGAAGAACGATAAGAAGAAGGGGCTAAAGAAACAATCAATCATATAAATTAATTGATATAAGTCACATTATCCTTCATTTTCTCCCTAGAGGATGAAGTAAGCTGACCTTTCTCCTTGGTTACATTGATCCTTATGAGAATTTTATTTATGTCAATGGGTGTTATAAAAACAATAGGGATGATAATATGATATTTAAAAGCACAAATGTAACAAAAAATAAAGAAATGATCCTATATGGATGCTTTTATCTATAAGACACCCTTAAATAGATGAAGTTGGGCTTGCAAAGGATAGTCTTTTAGGGTAGAAGAGGATATGTTAGATTCATTAATATTTTATATAAAAATAAAGAAAAAATTCTTATTATTATCAAGATCTCATTTGCCTGTCTAGCCTTTTTAACTTATTGGATTTACCACATGTCAAAGTTGTTACCAAAGTCACCAGGAAGGGAGTCTAAGGAAGAATTATATAAATGAAGTGTATTTTTGGATTTAACCGATCTAAAGTCATGTGATACCCAAAAGGGCCTTAATTATAATGAGTGAGAGTTACAAGGTTTTAATAAATATGAGGCATATAACGCTATTATTCTTAAGATTGTAGGCTACTAATCTTACATCTCTATATCCACTAAAGCTAGCCTCTCTCTCCATGGACTAGTCCTAATATCTTTGCTACTCACCATATTGAAAAGACAAAAAGAGGAAGGGATGTGATCTTAACTTTAAAGAACATGCCAAGAATATTAAAGCTCATTAATATTGAATCTTCTTATGAAACTAAACATAAAAACAAAGGCATGTGTGATTTCTCTCTTAAGAAAAAAATGCTTAACTTTTAAAAAATTATGAAATTGAGATAACTATGCCTTATATAGGGGGATGAATAGTCATGATTAACCTAGATTAACGATCAAGATGGAGTGACAATTCACCTCTATATGAGTAGTAAAAACATTTTTGCATAATAAGGGATAGTTATATCCCTCATAGAATATTTATAGGGAATTTTTCAATGGATAATTCTCATCCAATTTCCAACATGTTGGATATAGGCCTATTAGGATTTTTATCTTAATCTTCTAAAATTATTCAAGGATGATTATTAGTCTATATGTGGAAAACTTACATTATAATGCTTTTTACTATTTAAAGGTACCTTTTTTAGCCTAAAAAGTTACCTTATAAAGGATTATACTTCAACATGCCTACATACTGATAGTTTCATTTTTATCTAAGTCGCAAAAAAAGAACATCATCTTTCTTAAGGATTTTGAGCTTCAAGTCCACATAAAGAGGTTTAATGATTCAAAGAGGATAAGATCAATTAAGATAAGATTCATCCACTTGTGGACTTAAAGCCCTAATCAAAGATCAATTAAACTTACTAGTTAAGATGGATTTAAATTCTACAAAGATAGTTAGATTCTAACTCTATTTCCTAAAGTATTGACAATAAAAAGGAGATACCCTGAGGTAAAAACTCATAACCATTATCATTAAGCTCAACTAGATATTTTCTTGCTTATTTAGTACCCTCAACTCTTACTGACTTGAGTATTGGAATGTTATGACAAACAATCCTAACACTGTGATTAACTATTTTTACTAAAATACAGACTTGATATCAGCTAGACATTTCTATCTTAAATTTAGTTTACATCAAGTAGGCCTATTATTAATTTTCAATTCATTTCAAGTCCTCTTTTTAGTAAGGCCCTTTAACTTTAGCCTGCTAAGATCTTATTTTCTCATAAATATCATCAATTACTTTTTATTTTGTCTTAATAAATTTTATTTTAGTCACTTTACCATCAGATCTTATGGAATTTAGATATTTTAACTTTTAACAGTCTAGTACATGAACTCTCACTTTATATTGAATATAGCATGATGTTAGCCCTTGTTAGTGATGTAACTTAACAAATAGACTATTTCATTAATTTAAGTGATATATAATTTAAAAAAAGAAAAAGCTCAACCCTAGAACTACCATCTTCTACACCACATCCATCAGAAAACGACTAGTTAGTTCTCAGTTTGAACATGAGCAATGTTTTATATTCTCCTACAAAAATCTTGTCTTATGTTATCTTTATGCACCATTGTTACTTCTGCTTCACTAATGAACTTATTGTAACCATCTAATGTAATTACACTTCTCGCCTAAGACATTCTTCCCTACTTTTACAACACAACATTATACTTTTTTCATTGACAAGGAGTAACATATTTCCAGAAGAATATGGTGCAACTCCTTGTCCGAAGACTAGATATTGGTGGTGTCTTTTCTTTTGACACTTTGTCTCATGTTAATTGGCTTTAAGTATTAGTCTTTAAAGCAACTTAATCACTAAGCTAATTCCTAATTTGTCCAAACTCATTAAACTCAAATGTCTATTTTATATTGCAATTCACATATTGTTTCCTATCTTCAATTTTTTCACTTCACAAGCTTCGTAATTTAGACTTATCATAAAACTTGCTCTCTGGGCTATTTCTTGATTTTATAAACTTATCTACCTATGTTCCCTTCTTGGATTTACAAATGAGGAGAGAGTTGGTAGGTGGTGGCGATGATGATGATGATGATAGTTTAGCATGAAAAGGTTAAGAGTTAGTTAGCTAGTTGATGGATTCTTTTTTGGTGGATATAATAGAGAAGATGGTAGTTTGGGATTTTTTTTTCATTTTGTTAAAGTCATATTTATTATAATTTAATCAAATAATACACCAACCAAGCCATATAACCGTATCACTAACGGGATGACATGCTTTACATGTGACAACAACAACAACTGTGTCTCAATCTTATCCCTAAACCTATTCCTCTACCCCAAGCTTGAGAGCTCATTCGAGAGTTCATATATTTAAATGATAAAGATGAAGTTAGAGCTAATTTTGATAATTTTCTTAAATTTATGGATTAATTATCAATTCTCCCTTGATCATTTACACTTCAAATATTTGTTTTTTAAAATATAAAACCAATATTCATAGATCACATTTTATCATCCAGATTATTTCATTTTATTTTAATTTTTTATATCCTAAATAAGAAATTTAGATCTTTTTTTCTAAATCTATTCCATCATATTAGATGTTAAATCATTTAGGATTTTTTTTAAATTCATGGTCTTTTCTTCCTCAATCAAAATTTAGGCAAAATTATGCATTTTCAATTTTTATAGATAAATAGGTCTATTTTTATCCTCGTGCCACGTTCACACCCAACGTTCTTTTAATTTTTTGATTAAAATGTGAAACATATCATAGGCTTAGGTAACCATTTAGACAAGTAAGGTGCGGTGCGTAACATCTTTCTGTTAAGATATATGTTATATATCTTATTATTAATTTTGACATTATTTGATAATTGTACTTTTAAGATAATGTTGATTTGGTTCAAACTCTAATCTATATGGGATAGAATATTCCTTGGATAAGATTGGTAGCTGATTGGATGTAGGAAGAACTCTATCTAGTGAAAACTCCTTTGTGACTCATGTCACATTTGTTTAATGGGTGAAGAACTTCATCTTATGAAGACTTCTTAGAGTATGACGTGACCATTCAGTTGAAAATATTCTGCAGTAATTCCCTTCAAGTGTGAGTGTCGTTGAGGTACTTCAGAGTTGTGTGTTGTTCATGTGTCTTCAGCTGTGACTCTTCTTTTGGTCTGTGTGATCGATGATTTTTTTATGTAGTTGTGATTTTATCTTTTGGCAATTGCGTGAATCAGCTGTGTATTTTATTCTACCCTTTAACGTCATTTGAGGGTGAATCTTTGGAGCGATATTTTCGATAATCTAAGCTATCTTTGGCAGCTGCAGTTCTGATGATTTTGAGCAATCTTTTTTGCTGTGTTTCATATGCATAACCTAAATTTTTGGACAACTGTATAATCTTTTTTTAGAGGAAAAGCTTTCTGAAGTTTTAGTATGCGTGCAGCTAGGTTTTTGGGAATTTTTAATGATCTTTGGTAGCTAATTTTTTGATGATTATGTCTAGATTTGTAGCTGTGTTTCTGCTAGGTTTAATGTGATTTTATGGACCGAATGTGTGATGTTTTTTTAGGAAAAGCATAAAGAAAAATTGTTCCATTGTGTAGCTGCGTTTCTTTGTATTTTTGGTGAGCAATTGGGTGCTCTATTGATCTATAGTTGCAACTGCGCTTTTCTTGACTGGGCGTGAATTTTTTGGGCTGTGGAGTTATTGTTTTGATGTGCTAATTTCACAGGGATATCATCCAATCTAGCAGCTACAATGTGACCATTATGGGCAGTCGTTGTTGCTGGATTTTTATGTGAAAATTGCATAAGTTTTCATGTGATTATAGCTCCATTCTTGTAACGTTTCGGTAAAGAAATGTTTATTTTTTATTGGTGATTTTTCTGATGTTGTGTATAGGATGCTCCAGTGACAATATTGGAGGTTTACAGCAGATTTCTTAGTAGACAACTTCCTAATCTTTCGTTGACAAAGCTACATTGTTAAGGAAGTTGTTTTCTTTCTCACGTGTTTCCATTTATGTTGAATTTTTTAATCACTTGAGTTATTTATTTTGTTTCGTTATCATGAAACATTGTTTGAGAAAATCCTCTATTGAGGTTAGTACGAGACAGTGGTATTATTGGGTGTGAAATTCTTTCATGGGTTGTGACGACAAGGGATAGTGTTAAGGGTTGAGTGGTGTCGACTCAGTAAAGCCTTGTATAAAACTATTGTCATTAGTAAAAGAATTAAGATGGGTGAGTGCCCCGTAGACGTAGGTAATGTGTGTCGAACTGCATTAACAAATATTAGCGTTGATCTTTTTAATTTCGTATTTATTTTTCTATTTTCATTTGTGCTGAAAAAATAACAGTTATTGATATAGTTACTTTATATCAAGAAATCGACATATACAATTACAAGCAACTGCGGTCAAATTGAAGATTTTTGCAAAAATATTACAACCTACGATTTTTTAATTGGTATCATAGTTGATCACTGAATCAAAATTTGGTACATCAAATGAATGCAAATCTTTGTTTCGCAATTATGGCTGTAAGAGAAGGGACATCAATCATCAGGCCACCATTGTTAGATGGTTTAAATTATCCTATGTGGAAATTACAGATGAGAGTATTCATTCAAGCACAAGGAACAAAAGCATGGAGTTCAGTTTTAAATGGCTGGATACATCTAGTGATGACTGATGAAAAGGGAGAAGCAATGCTTAAAGATGCATCTGAGTGGATAAGGGCTGAAGAAAAAAGAGTGCTTGGAAATTCTCAAGCCCTGCACGCCATCTTCAGTGCAGTTGATCGCTTTGCTATGATATCAGCTTGTAAATCAGAGAAAGAAGCGTGGGACACTTTGCAGACTATATATGAAGGATTGAAATTTGTGATAGCCTCAAAACTTTAGATGTTGGCTCTAATATTTGAAGAGCTGGAGATGGATGAGAGTGAAACCATTAGAGATTTCCATAAGAGACTGTGTGATATAACAAACCAAACACATCAACTTAGGAAGAAGTACTCTAACCTGAAACTGGTTAAGAAGACAGTGAAATTGTTGCCTTCAAGGTTCATACCAAATATTTTGACCATCGAAGAAGCCCATGATATCACTGAATTGTCTTTGGATAAGGTAATTGGGATTCTTACCAACTTTGAGGTGAATTTGTTAAGGGATAAACGAGATAAGAACAAAGGATTGGCATCACAAGCTGAGATTGGTAAAGTCATGACTGATTTAGAAGATGAATCCAATGAGAATGAGGATATGGAGTCATTAACAAGAAATTTCAGCAACTGGTTAAGGAAACTAAAAAAGGATAGATTCGAGTTTAGATAAAACGGAACTTTAAACAAGATAAAACTCAAAAGTATGAAAGAAAAGTGAAGAGAATTCAATGTCATGAACATCAAGGCTATGGACATGTGCAAGCAGAATGTGTTAACACCTTGAGGAAGAGAAAAGGGAAGTCCTATACAAGCATTTAGACTGAGAATGAATCTGGAAGTGAGTATGGTAGTGAAGAAGAAGTTGTGAATAGTGTTGTGTTAGTTACTTTATACAACAAAAGTCTAGTTTCTTGCTTAACAACAATGAAGAAGGAAGTAACCAATGACGAAAATGTGAGTAAATAAAAAAATTCTAGGAAAAACACAGACGAATCAGCTCAAAGCTGAATCTCATATTATGACAGTGATGACAGTACTTCAGATAATAAAAAGGAAGATATTTATAAAGCCTATGAGTTAATGTATGTTAAATGGGTCCAAACATGTAAGAAAAATGAGGATATGGAGTCACAAGCTAAGATTAGTAATGCCGTGAATGATTTAGAAGATGAATCCGATGAGAATGAGAATATGGAGTCATTAACAAGAAATTTTGGCAAGTGGTTAAAGAAAGTGAAAAAGAATAGATCCGAATTTAGACAAAAACAATGGGAGTTCATCGAACAACAACTTTAAACAACCTAAAACTCAAAAGTGTGAAAGAAAAGTGAAGAGAATTCAATGTCATGAACATCAAGGCTTCGGACATGTGCAAGCAGAATGTGTTAACACCTTGAGGAAGATAAAAAGGAAGTTTTATATAAGCACTTGGATTGAGAATGAATCTAGAAGTGAGTATGGTAGTGAAGAAGAAGTTATGAATAGTATTGTGTTAGTTACTTTATATAGCAAAAGTCCAATTTCTTGCGTAACAACAACCAACAAGGAAATAACCAATGACAAAAATGTGAGTAAATCCAAAAATTCCAGGAAAAACATAAACGAATCAGCTCAAAGTTGAATCTCAGATTATGACAGTGATGACAGTACTTCAGATTAATTATAAAAGGAAGGTATTTATGAAGCCTATGAGTTAATATATGCTAAATGGGTCCAAACATGTGAGAAAAATGAGAAGTTAAAGAAGGAAAACTCTACCATGAAAAACACCATTTAAGACCTTAAGAAGAAGTTGTTATCTAAAATAGATGAGCCTAATGAAACAAATTTAAAGCTGGTCAGTACAAAAAAGGGAATAAGAATGTTAAATGGAGGTACTAAAAAGATAGAAAAGTTGTTGAAAATTGGTAAGACTAAAGGAGATCTTCAAGACATTGGTTATAAAGGTGAATGTTCTAAGTCTAAAGATGAGAAAGTGGTGCAACCAGATATGTCCAAGGAGAAATCTCAAAGAAAATTCGGAGGTTCGTACCTACATGTCACTTTTTTGTGGGGTAATCAGGCATATAAGGCCGAATTGATACAAGTTGTTACAGATGATGCTTCAGAGACTCAAAATTGAAAGTCTAGACATTCTACAATGAATTTCTAGTAGCAACCTATGTTACCAAAACATACTTGGGTTAGAAAAAGGTTAATTATAAGCACAAAGACATAATAAAAGGAAAACAAGAAATTACCCAGATTCACAGTTAGTTACTGCTTTTGAAGAAACTGTTCAGACTGAGAATAAGTTAGTTGCTTTAGACAAAGAAATCAACTAGACAGTTGATGACTAAGATAATGTGACAAGAAATAAATCCAGGTTTGAATTTTTTTGAGGGGCATAGGAACTGTGTGCTTTACATTTTAAAGTCTAGTTTGATGTTGTTTATTAAAAAAAAGAGGGCTTGAAGGAGTTTTTGGGTTTTTAATTTATGGATTTTCTAAGGTTCAGTTGATTGGTATGTGCTTGGATTTTTCCTTAATTGCTAAATAGCATATTTGATGTGAGAATGAGATTCTGCTTGATGATTAGAGAATTTTGCTTTTGGATTTTGATTTATAGAGTTATGTCAAGAAAAAGTTGATAGTTGGTTGGACAACTGTATGAAGATTCGAGTTTCTATGATTCAAGTTTTTCAATTTTTATCTTGATTTCTCTATATCGTGGGTTGTATGAATTTGGGCAATATGCATTCATATGGTTTATGTGAAAAGAAGATTGATTAAGTTTTATTATGATTCGTTGAATGCATTTTTTGGATTTATGAATTTAATCAGCCGTATGAAGATGGCTTTGATGTGAGTACTGATATATTGGCTAGTGTTTTGACTGGTAGTAAATTGTTATTTTGGCAAGCTTATGATTCTTCCGCTGCACTTATTGTTGATTTTTATACTTCTTTATTCTCTAAGATTGATCACATTGAAGGCATTCTTCGTTTTAGCATTGTTTTGTCCCAAGGGGGAGATATTGGATTTTTTTTATGACTGTTCCATTCAAGGGGAGATTTCAAGGTATATACGTGAGTACTAGTCTTGCTTTTTGGCATCTTTTTGTCCCAATGGGGAGAATAAATCTTAATGACTAATTAAGGGGGAGTTCTTTTGTGAGTTCTCTTATGGTTTATGAATTTGATGTTATATGTCTAATTATCTCTTTTAGGAGGAGATATATGTGACAAATAATGCCAATATATCTTATTATTAATTTTGACATTATTTGATAATTGGACTTTCAAGATAATGTTGATTTGGTTCAAAATCTAATCTTGATAGGATAGAATATTCCTTGGATAAGATTGGTAGCTGATTGGTTGTAGGAAGAACTATATCTAATGAAGACTCCTTGGTGAATCATGTCACATTTAGTTAATGGGTGAAGAACTTCATCTTATGAAGACTTCTTAAACTATGGCGTGACCATTTAGCTGAAAAATATTATGCAATAATTCCCTTTAGGTGTGAGTGTCATTGAGGTACTTCAGAGTTGTGTGTTGTTCATGTGTCTTCAGCTATGACTCTTCTTTTGGGTTGCATGATCGATGATTTTCTTTTTGTAGTTATGATTATGTCTTTTGGCAATTGCATGAATCAGTTGTGTATTTTATTATACTCTTCAACATCATTTGAGGGAGGATCTTTGGAGTTGTATTTTCAATAATCCAAGCTATCTTTGGCAGCCATAGTTTTGGTGATTTTGAGCAATCTTTGTTGCTGTGTTTCATATGCATAACGTGGATTTTTAGACAGCTATATAATCTTTTTTTAGAGGAAAAATGTGCTGAAGTTTTAGTGTATATGCAGCTAGGTTTTTGGGGTTTTGAGCGATCTTGGTAGCTGATTTTTTGGTGATTATGTCCAAATTTGCAGTTGTGTTTCTGCTAGGTTTAATGTGATTTTATGAACTGAATGTGTACTGTTTTTTTAAGAAAAACATGCAGAAAAATTGTTCCATGTGTAGCTGCATTTCTTTGTATTTTTGATGAGCAATTGGGTGCTCTACTGATCTATAGTTATAGCTACGTTTTTCTTAACTAGGCGTGAATTGTCTTTACTGTTGAGTTATTATTTTGATGTACTGATTGCACAAAGATATCATCCAATCTGGCAGCTGCATTTTCTGGGGTAACCATTATGGGCAATTGTTGTTGCTAATTTTTGTGTGAAAATTCCAGAAGTTTTCATGTGGTTATAGCTCCATTGTGTGCAATGTTTCGGTGAAGAAAAGTTTGTTTTTTGTTGGTGATTTTTCTGTTGCTATGCGTGGGATGCTCCAGTGACGATATTGGAAGTTTACAGTAGATTTCTTGGTGGACAACTTCCTAATCTTTTGTTAAGGAAGCTACATTGTTAAGGAAGTTGTTTTCTTTCTTGAGTGTTTTCATTTATGCTGAATTTTATTTAATCACTTGAGTTGTTTATGTTGTTTCGTTATCATTAAACATTATTTGAGAAAATCCTCTGTTAAGGTTTGTACGAGGCATTCATATTATTGGATGTAAAATTCTTTCATGAGTTGTGAGGATGAGGGATAGTGTCAAGGGTTGAGTGGTGTCAGCTCAGTAAAGTTTTGTATAAAACTATTGTTGTTGATGAAAGAATTAAGCTGGGTAATGGCCTCGTAAACATAGGCAAGGTGTATCAAATTACGTTAACAAATATCGGTGTTGATTTGTTTAATTTCATATTTATTTTTCTGTTTTTGTTTGTGTTGAAAAAAAACAATTACTGATATAGTTACTTTATATCAAGTAACCGACAGATAGAGTTACAAGCAATTGTTATTAAATCAGAGATTTTTGCGAAACTATTACAACCTAAAATTTTTCACTTTCTAATTTTGTAATCATCCCATACTTCTAATCTTTGTTTAGGACTTTATAGTTTTTTTTTCTTTAGGATTTTCTCTATTTTTCTTAATAAGATAGGTTCAATTCATCTTTTTATTTTGGGTGTGCTCTACACGTCATCGATAATGATAAATCTACAAAATAATAAGAATTTATAATTTTATTTATTAGTAATAAAAGTCAATTGATTTAGTTATTAATTATATATAAATTATGAGTTATAAATAGACTATGAATAATTGATGATGTTATTTATTATTATTATATAATAAATAAATAAAATTTTGATGAAATCTCGATTTGATATCATACTAATTTAAGAAATATAAATTAATGTATTATTAGTAATTGATAACATAATTTATCATTACATCTTAAATGTTAAACATAATATGAATGTAAATATATTAAATTAATCTATTTGACATATACTAACCTTATAGTTTGTTAAATTTTCAATCACCCCTTGATTGATACTTCCAATGGAGAAAAATCCTCATATAAGCATTTTAAATGGGGAAAGTTATTTAAGTGAGGTCTAAGAGAATTTTAGGTGAACATTATGAGTTTTTGAAGCATTTTAAATCATCAGGACCTACTTCAACCCGTATGCTTTCCTACTTTCTCCCCTTGGGTTGAAGTTCCTACTCATGTAAAAAGAAGAGACCAAGTTTGAGTAGATTGTAAAAATGTTCAAACCTTTTAAGTCTCGTATATTGCAATAAACAACCAGGAAATTTATTTCTGGGACAGCATTGCTAGAATAGAAACACAATATATATGCAAGTGAAATCACTAAATGCATAACAAGAATGCGTCTTACTCAGAGAAAGGGATACTAAGAACCTAAGAAAGCATCCACTCTTGCATTTCTTTTCCTGGACAGAAATTTCATGCAGATTGGTGGTTTCACTCCAGCTAAGGCAAGAATCGAACTTGGCAAAGTCCAA
>JAOQML010000007.1:856252-867405 GCA_027568935.1 Erythroxylum urbanii | reverse complement strand
GTTGTATAAGATGATGCTAGTGTGTTAGATATGGTTAGTTAGATGATGGGTACGAGTGGTATTGATATTTATATTGAACATAGTGTGGACACCCTTATTGAAGTGATTGAGGATGATTGTAATGGGGTTAATGAGGGTAATGTAGTTGAAGGAAATTGTGAGGATGTTAATAATGTAGTTGGAGATAATGTAGGCAATGTAGGCAATGTGCCAAATATGGAGGATGAAAATGAAAATGATGCAGATATGGAGAATAAAGTTGATACAAATATGGAGGTTGAAGAGGATAAAGATGATATAGAGCCACCAGATGAAAGTAATGGTCCAGATGAAGATGTTGAAGATGAATTAGAGCAAGGAGATGAAGGTAATGGTCTGGATGAAGATGTGGAAGAGGGTTTAGAGCAAGGAGATGAAGGTAATGGTCCGAATGAAGATAATGGACCAGATGAAGCTGATGTAGGTGATGTAAATGATGAAGATGAAGATGAGGTAGTTTTTTCTAAATATTATGATAGTGATGAGTATGGAGAACTTGTTAGTGATGTAGATGAAATGGTAAATGGTGTTACTAGGAGGAAAAGGAAATACCCTATTTATGATGAAAATGCAGCTGAGCCTTACATTGAATTAGGGATGATTTTTCTTAATCATTTGCAATTTAAGCGTGTAATGAGTTTGTTGTTCATTAAAACAAAGAGGGTTGTCATGTTTACCAAAAATAATCCCAAGTTTGTCTAAGGTAAATGTAGGACTGAGAACTGTCCTTGGTATATATATGAAGTATTTGATAGGAAGTTACAATCATTTCAAGTTAGGAAATTCAGGAACAATCATGACTGTAATAGGGTATATACAAATCCTAGGATGAACAACAGCATCTTAGCTGACTTGTTAAAGGATAAGCTTAAAAGGGAGCCATTTATGAGGAATGGTGATATAAAATTTTACATTAAGGATTGTTTAAGTGATGAAGTGTCCATGAGTATGGTGAGAAGAGCAAAGAAAAAAAATTATAGACATTGTTGTGATCAACATTAAAGAGGAGTTTAGGAAGTTTTAGTCTTATGCTGAAGTGATTAGGCAGACCAACCCAGGAAGCAATGTTACATTGACAGTGTCTCGACCAATTCCAACATCTCCACCTATATTTGAAAGAATGTACATATGCTTAGAAGCTACTAAACATGGGTTTAGGTATGGATGTAGGCATTTTCTTGGCCTAGATGGATGTTGGCTGAAAACCAAAACTAAGGGTGAACTTCTATATGCTATGGGAAGAGATGGAAACAATCAAATGTTTCTTGTTGCTTGGGCTATGGTTAAAGTTGAGTCGACAGTCACATGGAAGTGGTTCATTGAAAGGCTGAAAGAAGATTTACCTCACATAGGCTCTAAAATTGGTTAGACTATAATGACTAACCAACAAAAGGTAAAAGTTTCACACCAAACTTGTTTTTACTTTCATAGAGAGTGTAACTGTTATGATATGGTTATGTTTGCCATTTTAGGAACTTGATAGAGCCATTGCCGATTTGTGTCCAGATGTTGAACATAGGTTTTATGCTAGACATGTTTATGTCAATTGGTCTGGAAAAGGACATAAAGGGGAAGAGATGAAGGAGCAGTTTTGGAAAATTGCTAAATCCTTCATAGTAAGGGAATATGAAAAAATTTTGGATAAGCTCAGAGCCAAGAACCAAAAGGCAGCAGAAAATATTGAGAGTTATACACCAATTCAGCAATGATGCCGGGCTTTCCAGAGGGAAGATTCCATAATTGAGTTGGTTGACGATAATTTATGTGAGGCCTTCAATAACAAACATTTATACATCTTCCAAGGCCACCACTAAGAACAAAAACAAAGGGAGAAGAGGGCCTGGTTATGCTATTGCAGATGATGAAAGCAGATTGAGGATGTTGGCAGCTGGCAGATGTAGTCTAAATTCTCAAATGAAAAATAAAGGAAAAAGGCCTGTGACATACTCTTCTCTTTAACAAGAAGCGAATAGGAAGATGAAGAAACGGATGGAAGGGATGGGGGTATACACAAATGAAACCACAGGGTTGCAGATACTAATGTAAGTGTAAAATTTTTGCATTCTTACTTAACATAAATTCATACATCTTAACAAGCATTTGTATTTTTAGTACAGCCTGGAAGGAGAAGTTAGAGACTACTAAACCTTAGGCAGAAATCAATAATTAAGAAGGAAGGTGTTACTGTGCATATGAATTCAAGACAACAAAGTCAAACTGCATCCTCAAAGGGAAAAGGAAAGAAAAAATTGTAAACTTGACATTTAATTGTTAGTGAACTGTGCAAAGGTTGTGATGTTTTATTAAGTAAATACTAGTAGTGAACTGAACAACAATAGATTGTAATAATTTTATTAAGCAATGACTATTGGTGATGACTCTCATTACCTTTTCAATTTCATTTCTTGTTTGTTTTTCCTTTTAGTTGAACATTATAAATGGTGAGAAGGTGGTTAAAGGGTGATGGAAGGGTGATGGAAGCTTGGTTGGAATTGTGAACATTATCTGCAATATTTTGTATTTTTCAGGGAAAGCTTAAAGTCTTATGGATGGAAATATAATGCACACTGTACTATTTTGTATTTAGACTCCATTACATTGTTATATAGATTTTAAATTGTGGTTTCCCAGCTTTTCATGTCAGGTTTTTTCCATAGAATCATAATGTAAGCTATACTATATATTTGGCTTGTAACTATTTGTTGCTTCTATCATACAATAGATTTACTATTCACTGTACTTGGTAGGGGCAATGTTCACTTATAATTGTTCTCAATTATCTCATATATTGAACTTGAGCAACTTCCAAAAACTCATAATTGAAGTTATTTCAACTGTGTGCTAGTCTTTTAATTAAACATCCTATTTTGTAACTAATATTCCTTACCAAATGTTGAAACATTAAACATCTTCTGCGTAGTACATCAAACATGTTTAGCCTACTTATAAAACATCAAACCTATTTAGGCAAGAACATCAAATTAGTAATACAACAGATGTTCAAACATCTAACACTTTGCACTTTAGGTGAAGAACATTTACACATTGTTCTAGTACATGAAACCATTTCTAGGTAAGGCTTTATAGGTACAACTATTGCCTTTTTTGACTTCATTATTTAGACTAACAAACATAAGCAACAATACTAAACACGAGCTTAAACATACACTCCATTTCCAACACTTTGCTGATTATGTTTCATAACTAGTCGTCGTAGTAACTAACTCATTCTTCAACTTCAACTTTTCTGCAATCCTTTCAATTTGCACAATTTCTACTGTATTTTCTCTTAACTCTGTCACTTTCTCCTTCAATAGAATATTTTGATGATATAGCATCTTCTCTCTACTTTTCATCTCTAAAATAATCTCTCTTGCTTTTGGACAAAATCTTTGATCATGCCATTCATGAAATCCACAAACATTTTCACTCTACCATCAAAGAAAAAGCAATATTTTGTTAATGAAATATATGAACATATTTAACTAAAACAACATAAAATGTATCGAAATTATTGGAAAATTTTGACAGCCATAAAACCTTCTTCCTGGATTTTCATAAGTCATGAAGTCCATCTAGATGCTTTCAAGTTATAGAAATAATATTTAACCTCTCCTTCATAGTCCCATTCAATTGGACAAGTTAAAGAAATCTGCTTGTATGACCTCATATCAAGCTTAGAATGTGTCCCTCTATAGCCAAAATTTTAAAAATTCCAACCCAACACAAAATCAAAACCAAATTGAATCATCTAATCAACCTCATTTCTTTGAAGAACTACTACTTGAGCTCATTCTCAACTATTACGGGGCAATGCTGTAATATTGATTGTGTACCCCACTGATAGCTAAATGATGCCTACAGAACTGAATTTGTTTGCTCCTAATAATCTGCATATCTTCCATGAATGTCATACCTAGTGCATACACAATATCCAAACATGGATAACTATGATCATATCCTATATCCAAATGTATAATAGAAATTTTCATGAAAACCAATTATCGTCAACATATTATTCAACCCAATAATCAAACTCATTTAAAGAAGATAAAATTATTTACATAAATGTAACATTGTTAGGGCAAAGGAATAAAGTGGATATGAAAACATCATAAATTTAAATACAAAACATAGAAGGGACCATGACTCTCATTATCTACTTCGGTCTTCAATCACAGCACGTGTATGTTTCAGATCTCTAAAAACGTCACCGCCCATTCACCTCCAAAAACCTTACTGCCCATTCAGACTCAGACTACCAAGAAGGCACAATCGATAGTTCATCCAGGGATTAGAGTGAAGGCACAACGGAGGGAAGAAAAATAGGGTGAAACATCTGTTCATCAACGATTTTAGGGTTATTTATGACAAACATCTGTTGAAGAAGAAGAGGGAAGAGTTTTTTGTTTTTTAAGTCAGATTTTTAAGCAATTATTTAATTTTTTGTTAAAATCCACCTGGCGTCCATACTAAATAATGTATATTAAAATGGAATATATACATTGATTGCTACACTTTCACAACTATAACTCATTTTGTTTGATTATATAATTCAAACATAAAATCACAACTATAAACTATTTTGTGTAATTATATAATTCAAAAATAAACTCACAACTATAACCTATTTTGTATGATTATATAATTCAATCATAAACTCACAAGTTAAAACTAAAATTCATTTTGTGTTTTTACATAATTTAATTATAAACTCACATCTATAATTCAATTTGTATAATCACATAATTCAACCATAAAATAACAATTATAACTCATTTTGTATAATTCAATTTGTATAATCACATAATTCAACTATAAAATAACAATTACAACTCATTTCGTATAATAACATGATTTAAACATAAACTCACAGAGTAGTAAGGATATAGAAACTGGGATTATAGGATTTTTCATAGATAAAATACTACTTTTCCTGTGATATAAGCCTAGACTCATAAAAATTGGAAAGGTAGGGGTATACAGGATGTAATGATCACTGAGAATGATAATATAATCTTTCCCTTCTCCTCAAAATTTGAAGCCCAAAAGGTGATAAAAGAAGGCCCTTCGTGCATCTCACAACTTCCTCTTTTTCTTTAGAACTGGCAACTTGGTATTGAATTAAAAAAATAAGATTAAAGAACATTTCTTTATGATTGAACATACACAATATTCCCTTCGAATATTAGACAACAAAGGGTTTAAGTATGCAAGCAAGCAATTTGGGAAAGCCAATTTATATGGATGAAAATAATACTTTGAGGAAAATGGTTGGCTTTGCTAAATTATATATGAGTATGGACATTTCAAAGTAAATTAAAGATAATATTCTTATGCTAAGGCTCACAGATAATAAGTGATGGTTACTTATCAAAGAAAACTATCCTTAAAAGCACAAGGTAAATGATGTAAACCAACAAGGAAAGTTGTTATAAAGGGAGACTATTAGGAACTGATGGGGTTAGAGGAAGGCCAATATAGAAGTGAACAATGTGTTAATGGAAACAACAAATCTAATAGGAAATCTAGAGGATAAGGGAAGCTTGGATAAGGAGGATATAGTTCAAAATAATTGAAATGAGAGTGAGCAAAATGAAGTTATACCAAACCCCCATATAACCATTGGATGATCACTAGGAAATGTTGATGGAAGTAGGAAATTTGATAGGAATCCAAGGGTTAATGAGAGTTTGATCAAGGTGAATAGTCTTTATAATAAAGAAAATAGCAGTGTGCAAAATGAAGTATTTCCAGATTCTTTACAGTAAAATGAAGATTAATAATAAGTAAATCTTTTACAGTAGATGGAAGATCAGCAAAAAGGGGAAGATCAGCAAAAAGGGGACAATCAAGAGGAGAAATTTGAAAAAGTGCTATTTAGGAAGATAACAGGGCAGTAGAAAGGACTCAAAAGGTAAACGCATTGTTATATAGCTATACTAGTTTGGAATGTAAGAGGAATAATCGACCCCTTCAAAGCTCAATTCTTTAAAGGATTTTGTTTAGAATGAGAATCCTATATTTTTTTGTTTATTAGAAACCAAAATCAGATTAGAAACTTTGAATGAGTTACTTTGGTATTAAATGGAAGGTAATAACAAATCACTAGTGCCATAGGTATGGAAGAATTATTACTGTTTATCAAAGGGAATAATGGAGGTGGAATCCTTGAAAACTATGAGCAGTTCATTCACACTAAGTTAATATTCAAAATGGAAAACCTTAAAGTTTCGGATACTTTTGTATATGGATTCAATACAACTTTCAAAGATTTAATTTATGGAGCTCACTTAGAAGATTAAAAATCTCTATTAGAGGACCTTGGATAATCTATGGTGACTTTAATACCACTCTCTATAGGTTAGAGGTAGAGGGGGATTTTGACTTGCTCAACTACAACATGGATTTATTTGATTGCACCAAATATATGGAACTAACTAATTTAAAATTCAAAGGTCATAAGTTCACATGGAGCAACAAACAAAGCTTAAAGTGGTTTATTGGGAAAAAGCTAGATAAAGCCTTAGTGAATGTGGATTGGTTAATCACCTTTTCAGAAAGTAAAGCCATTTTGCTAGACCCAAGATTCCCTTATCATACTCCCATCAAGGTGAATAATCTGTTTAGACAGGTTAATGTTAAACACCCCTTTAGGTTTAATAACTTTTTTGCTAATATAGAGGGCTTTCAAAAAGTTATTTCAAAGGGCTTTGAGATTGACGTCATTGGTACAAAACAATTTTTTTTTTTTTTGCAAAAGCTTAAGGTTATAAAGTAGGAACTGAAGAAGTTGAATACTAGAAGGGGATGAAATACTAAAAAGTAGATATAAGATGCAAGAATTAGGCTTTCATTTATCCAAAATTCACTAGCAACTAATCCAAGTAATGCAAATCTAGTTAATGAGGAGAGGAAAATTGTTAAGAACTATATGTAAGTAATGGATAATCACTGTTCCTTGTTGCAGTAGTGAGCCAACTGGATTAAGGATGGGGTAAATGCATAATTTTTTCTTCAATGTAGTGTCAATAAGAATAAATATTAACAGAATCACTTCAATAAAAACTGAATCTAAGGAAGTAATATATAGGCAATCTGAGATTGCTAAAAAGTAATGAAATTTTTTTCAAAATCTCCTAGGAACAAAAGAGAATGTTAAAGCTTTTGGAGAGGATTTTAAGCAATCTGCCTCTGCTAAGATACCTAAAGAAGTAGCCAACAATCTAACCAGACTTGTTACAGATTAAAAAATAGATGAAGTAGTTTTCAAAATGAATAAATCAAAGGCTCCAGGTCTAGATGGATTGAATAGGAATTTCCATAAAAAAATATGGGATAAAATAGGGAAATTCATTAAATAAGTTATGTATAAGTTCTTCAAAAAGGGAGTATTGCTTAAGGATATTAATAAGACTTTCTTGTATTTAATTTCCAAGACTCCTAAACCTGCAACCTAGAGTGATTTCAAACCTATATCTTTTACTAATTTTATTTATAAGATCACTGCCAAAGTCTTAGCAAATAGGATGAAATCTATATTGAAATTCATTATTAGTAAGAACCAAGGTGCATTCTTGAGCAATAGGCGTATTGGAGATAACATTCTAATATTGTAGGAGCTTTTGAAAGGGGTATACAAGAGGTAATACTCTACAAAACTGTGCTATTAAAGTGGATTTTAAAAAGCCTTTGATGGTGTCAATTGGAGATTCATGTGATAGACTATGGAGGTCATAAGATTTCCCCAGATATTTACTAAATAGATTTAAGAATGCATTACCATTACTTCTTTTGGGATTCTAATTAATGGAAGTACAACATAAATGTTCAAAGGCTACAGAGGACTTAAGTAAGGGGACCATCTTTCCCCTTACTTATTTCTAATTTGCATGGAAGTTCTCACCCTATTGTTGAAACATAAAATCTCTACAACCTCTAACTTTAATTATCACTCCAAGTGTAAGTTTCTTTCTCCAACGACCTTATATTTTATAGATGATCTTATCCTATTGAGTAAGGCTGATACTCATTCAGTTTCTTTACTGATAATTACCCTATAAAGTTTTAAGGAGATATCCAAATTGAGCATTAATCTTCAGAAAAGCTTTTTTATCTTGTCAAACAGTGCAGCACATTTCTTAAATATTTGGTCACAAGTTACTAGAATGAAAAAACAAGTTCCCCCTTTCCTGCAATTGGGAATTCCTATCTCTTTGCGAAGACTAAGATATAGGGAATGTCTACCTATGATTCAAAAGATACAAAAAAAGATTGGGGTCTTAGACAAATAAAACCATTTCTTATAGAAGTAAACTTTAATTCCTAAAGTCTTTTATTGTGTCAATGCTAACTTATTGGTACTCTTACATATTCTTATCAAAAGGGCTAATTAAAACCATGGAAAAACTGATGAAGTAGTTCCTATGGGTAAAAGGAAATGAGAGAAAGGAATAGCTAAAGAGAGATGTAAGCATATATGTCAATCAAAAGAAGTTTTAGGGTTGGGGTTGGAGACAACCAACAAGAGCAATAGATGTCTAATATTGAAAAGAATCTTGAGATTTTTAAGTGAAAAAGAGTCTTTGTGGATCAAATGGATACACAAATATTTAAATACAGTAGTTTGTGGTCAATTAATTCTAAAGACAATTACTATTGGTTCTTCAATCAAATACTCAAGTTGAGGGAATAGTGCAACAACAAGTTAGATGTAGAATAAAAGCAGGGGATAGGATTTCATTATGGTACGACAACTGGACTAGTCAAAGGACTCTAACATATAACTAGATGGCAAAGAATTCCCTGGTTAAGTTCTGAAAGAAATCCAAGGTGCAGGAGCTTATTGAAAATGGCAACTGGTCTCTATCTTTAGATGAGATGAGGATTCTGACAATTGCACAATACCTGTACAATGGAAATGAAAATACTTATCTATTAAATGGACTAGCTATCTTAGGCCAATAGGAAAGAAAAAGAACTAATGTTTGGGATAGGCACAAGAATAAGGTGGTGCAAGCTGTTTTAGGGAAAAGTTTTTAAGTCGAATGCTAACTTTTTCTTTGATTAGCTATGCTAAATAAACTTAGCACTATCGATAGATTGATGTTTGTATCCTCTTCTAAACATTGTGTACTATGTAATTTGGAGGAAGAGGATAGAGATCACTTGTCTTTCAAATGTAGATTCTCTAAAGTTGTGTGATAGAGAATTTCGTCTTTATGCATATATAGTTGCATCCAAAGCATACTAATTGATATCTTACAAAAGATACTACAGATGCCTAGTTCCAAGCAAGACAAAGAAGTCTATATGGTGGCAATTGCTACATGTCTCCAAAAGATATGGAAAGAGAGAAATAACAAAAGATTTGCAGGGATATCCATATGCTTAAATTCTTTTATTGACAATTGCGGTTATAAAAAAGCAACTTAATATTAATAAGATGGCAATGAGTTATAGCAGGAGGCTGGTGGTTTCTTAGAGAAATTAATCCTATGATAATACGTTGATGTAGTTGACAGAGAATGTTAAGATAAGCATACTAGTTCATCTACATAAATTCGTAAGAATTTCAACAGTGTGTATGTTGTATAAAGGGGAAGTAGAAATAAGTGAGCATCTACTCTTCAAGTACATCAATTTTGATTAAATGAGGCCAATTATGTAGCCGAGCCCCTCATTAGACATAGAGGGAACTACCGTCATGGGAATATGGAGTGGAAGAACTTGGAAGAAATTAGAGAATTCTCACAAACAAAGAGCAAGATTGCTAACCCTAACCAGTTTGATAATCAATAGGGCTGGGAGCAAATTAACACTGATATGGTACGTGCATGTTATAATTAAAGCATCTTAAGAAGATGGAGATTAGCAGATCAATATTAGGGCAATAAAATTAAATCATCGTGGTGATTAAGCATAAAATTACAAAGGGAGAGGACTCACTTAAAGAAGATAATGAAGGCTGGGGTTTAGAGAAGCAGCAAGTGAATGTAGGGATGTCAATAGGTCGGGCAGGGCCTAGGCCATTCGTGGCTCCGCGGGCCAGGATGGGTTAGCCTGAGGGCCATCCGGCCCGTGGCCCGGGCGACGGGCCATAGACAGGCCGGGTTTAAAAGAAAAACTTTCAAAATGACATCTTTTTGAAAGTAATGACCGACTTGTGGCCCACCCAACTCAGACCAAAAATTGGCCGGGTCGGGTCGACTTTGACATTACTAAGTGAATGGTCTCACCACAACCAGATCCCATGATCTCTAGTTACCTCGCTAGAATTTAGGAACTAGCAAGAGGACACTGAGCTTGTATAGAATAATCCATAAACAAGGAATGTTCCAAAAATGTAATGGTGCCAACAATCTTAGAAAGTGTAAGGGAACAAATAATATGTTGGGAAATAAAGCATGTTTAATAGAGAAGAAGCTTTGAGTTTAGCTCTTACCTGGACTGAGACCGACCCTTTATGCATAGCTCTCGCGAGTTCTTCAAGCTAAAATCCATGCCTAGCAAGCATAAAACAACAATTAAAGGAAATAAGAAGAAGAAGATGCATACATCCAAATTGAAGATTCTATACCTTTGATAACATGAATGTACATAGAGAAGACAATCTCCTTTGAAGATTTTAGATCTCCTAACCCTAATTGGTAGTTCTTCTTATACTTGCTATACTGTCGTTCTTGTTTTATTTTGGTGAAAGAGGTTTCTTCAAAATGTTGTTGTTTTTGGTTATACTTACCACGTTGTCGTTCTTGTTTTATATTGGTAAAAGAGGTTTCTTCAAAATGTTGTTGTTTGTGGTTTACATTTAATGTAGGAGAGTAATTTCTACCGTCCAAACGTTGTATTCTTCAATCTTATTAATCTTAATGAATTTTTAAATTTTTCAAAAAACTTATTTTGTATGATTATTGATTAATTGATTAAATAATCTAATCATATACATAAACTCATAGCCATAATTTAATTTGTATAATTACTAATCATATAATTCAAACATAAATTAACTTATCCATTTTGATGATTACAAAATTCAATTTAGAATATCAATCCTAATTTATAATAAAGACTACCCTTTCATTCAAATTTTAATATATCTCAATCTCAAATTT
>JAOQML010000007.1:824326-837111 GCA_027568935.1 Erythroxylum urbanii | reverse complement strand
GCGTCCATTGATGCTAGGTATTGTTTGTATCCAGTTCAGATATTCTCATATTTAAGTGAAGGTGTTACTTATTTTTAATGTATGATAGTAATTTTTGTACATAGGTGGTTTTTAATATATTAAGTCCTAGTATAATTCGTTTGAAAATAACTTCTCTACTATGTAAGGATAAGACTGTGCATTACTAGACCTCTCCAGACTTCGTATTTTAGCAGGACTCTCACTGGATGTTGTTTTTAAGTCCTAGTATAATTTTTATTAAAAGATGATATTCTTTGTATTCAATCATGATATTCTCGTTACAAAGTGTAGGTATTACTTATTTTTATTAAATGGTGATATTCTTTATACATAGATGTTTGTGTTATGGCATGGTATTTTTTGTACTTAGTTAAGAGTATTCCTATTGTAAAGTGTAGGTGTTACTTATTTTTAATGACTGGTGATATTTTTTGTGCATAGGCCTAATATTACATATTGAATCCTAGTATAGTTTATATTAAAACATGATATTCTTTTTACTCATGGTATTTCCATATAAAAGTGAAGTTGATACTTATCCTTAATAAGTTATGGTACTTTTAATACATATGTAATGGTATCAATTTTCCCTCTATCCAATTCAATGTAGGGTCTTTAGAATTGGATGAACAAGGGTTGTTCACCAACATGCCAAGGCCCTTGTTCTACAATGTCAGGCATACCACTGTCTTTGACAAACTTAAACAAAAATGTTCCATCTTCCCTGAGCATAACCCCCTTTAAACCTTAGCACCCCATCTTGCCTTGGCCCAGGTGTTAACCACTGGAAGCTTCAAGATGGTTCGAGGAAACCCCTTGTTGCGGCAGGAAATTTTTCTTCAAGTCAGTCTCTTTTGGCTTGGACAGATCTATAGCAGTGTGTTTCAGGCTGGCCCGAGAGAGCACACAGAAGCCATCTTTCTCTCCCGATGGTTCACCCTTCAATTGGAGTTGTTTAGCTCTAGTTATGAATTTTCTAAATTTGAAAACAAAATCTAAAAGAATAAAGGGATACCTAACTCACTAAGTTAAGTTTACTCGACTTATCAAGATAAACTCGTTCTAACCTTTTAAAAATTTATTCATCCCAACACGAAAGTTCACTTTATTAAGCCCTAAAGGTAATTAAGTGAAGGTTCTAAATGACAAATTCAAGATAGAGATTTAAGATTAGTCTTGCAAATCAAGAGTTTAGAAAGAATTAAGCTTAAAATATTGGACTTAAGTAAAAGTGAAGAAGTATTAAAGAAACATTTAAGGAAGTTGAAAGTATAAGGTAGCACTAGTGGTTGCCTTTGAATCTCTTCAAATATTTAGTAAATATGATATTTTCCACTCCTTTGAGAGAGATTAAACGAATTTTATCTTGAGCTTACATGATTATAAATAGGTATAAAATTAAGTTAGTGTTTGAGAATGATTTTTAAAAAAGTGAGTGATATGATGGCAAGTTTTGATCAACTAAGTTGTGATATTTGAGTCGTGTTAGACTATAAATAATAAGAATGAAGTGTTGGAGATTATAGAACTCTTATTGATCAACAATGGGAAAGAAATGTGTACTATTATATCTTATTTTATTCCTTTCATTCAAATTGAGTTTAGTTAAATACTTTTTGCATTACCTTAATAATTTGTTACGTGTGCATAGTTTATTGGATCTTTGGTTGATATTACTCTTTATTGCAAAGGGAAGAGATGCTTTGAGAGCTCCATTAAAATTACAACATGAAAGTTTTCTCTTTATACCTTGATTAATTAACTTGATAATTGATGGTAATAAAACACATATATGAGATGGGCTACAAGTCTAACTTATGAACTTTGCCAAAAGTGACAATTGTAAATTGATGTATACAAAATGCATGTCATGGGTGGTCTTATAATATGTTATCTTTTTATGTACAAAATGATGCTCACAATATTTTTCTTTTGTGATTTATAAAGTATACAAGCTATGACGTATATGTGTATGTACATATATAAATATATGTATATATAAAAATATATATGTTTGTATGAATAAGAGAATGACTTGATTGTGTCTCTTAATAATTTAAATTTCGTTTTACTATGAATAGTTATATCGAAATTGAGCAAATGATAAATTCATTAATCGATGTGGTAGATTATAAAAATTTTTTTCCAATAGCTTTAGTCAAAATTTAGTTGTTGCGGTTGAAAATAAAAATAAAAATGTAATTTGACTATATAATACATATGTATAGCTTTGAACTTCAAATTCCAAGTGCACGCTTGACTTTGGAATTTCATAATGCAAGTATATTTATATGTTAAGCATATGAATTGGATCTTTATGAAACATGTATATGAAATGTATCTTTGAGATGTTATTAAAGACATAATAGAATTTTATTGCATGATTTAGAAACTTTTATATTATATTTGGTAATTTATGAATTGAGAAACTCTTAATTCTATCATCTAAAATTGTTATTAGTGTTAATTTATTATTTTTATTTTGACTAACTAAAGGTTGAGGACATCCAAAATAGTCAAATATTTTTAGTAATATTTGAGATTGACTTCTTTAGGTTCAACTTCCTTAACTAAGTTAAAGATTATAAATTGTTTATAAAAATTAATAATTTATATCTTTAATATAAATTGTTTATAAACATTAATAATAAATTGTTAATAAAAACTTGTAGTCTTAATCTTATACTAATCTTAAACCCTTAATTAAAAAGGGTGCGACATTAATATCTTTATCTCTTTAAAAAGAATGTTTTTTATGGTCTAACAATTTATCTACACTCAAAACCCACTAGTTTGAAAACTAAAAATCAAAACTAAAACGAATAAGGATTAAAATCATTAATAAATTATGAGTTTTTTTGTGAAAGTTGAATTTAATTAAGAAAGAAACCCAAGGGTATTACAAGTCTTCATAGGAGATTGTAGCTACAAGAAGTCAAAAAGCAAGGAAAATAGGAAAACTAAAACCAACTGAGTAACAGAATAACTTACACTAATTAGGGTGGTTGAAAGGAATCCAACTACTTTTATGCTTAAGCTTCTGAGTTACTCCCTAAGTGTTTAGAATAACATATCCAAAGGGAGACAAGTTGTGACTTCTATGATGACTTATCTATGACAATGAAAGTCCATGAATATGGCATCAGAGATAAAGATAAGTAGCTAATAACTTCTAAGTTATTTTAATCCATCTTCAAGGATCTTCTATCTGAATTTTATTTCAATGTTGGCCTTGATATGTATCACACAAATTAAAGTGATAGATGACGAAAATATCCAAAGCAAAAAGCAAAATTTACGTGGTTCAGATAATATAAGACCTACATGCATAGACAAGAAAATATATTATTTTATTAATATAAAAAAAGATGATATAAGGAGAAGTATGACAATAGCCACAACTTATACAACCCTGAATAAGGTATATACATATTAGGGTTACATTTAAGAAGTCTAAGTACAGAGAAGTTTTATTTTTATGGAAGCCTAAGGTCAGTGAACTTCTATGGCTAATGTTAGTGCATTTCTATTTCCATATATGCCTAAGGTTACTAAAATTCTATTTCCACCAAAATTCAAGGCATATCTCATAATTCTCCACCTTGGCTTTGAATTCTCTAAGTTTTATGTTCTTAGCATGATTTGGAAAGCATTTTGTTTAAACTTTGATGGTTTTTATAGGATTTGGTCTCAATGTAGCTTATGTCATTTTTTAATTAGCATATTAATCCCTTAATAAAGAAGGAACAATTTAGGTAGATATAAGTTGAGATGAAGCTATTTTACATGATTTTAAATGAGGGACTCAGAACACAGGTCAAATATGAACTTGTGTTATATCCATGTAGGCTACTAGTTTATTTTGTTTCTTCATGTGCAATATGGATAAATATGACCCAAACATGAACCTAGATTATGCCTTTAACTTATTTTCTCTATGTAAACCCTCAAATGCATAGTTTAAAGTTTAATTATCAAGTTACTAAGCCAATTAAGTGTAATAAACATGAATAGTTTATGACATGAATAGATTATGACATGAATAATAAACATGGAATCGTAGAGATAGGACCTTATAAATCTTCTAAATTAGAATCAAATCTAAAATAGGAATTCATAAGATGAATTAATGTATTCATAAGGGTTTTGATTAGAAAAATATTTCAGTTAATCAAACTTAAAGATAAAGGTTGTATTTCTTGAAAAAGAATATGATTATAACTTTGAAATTTCTATTGGTCTAAAAAATTAGGGTTAATCGTTAAATCAGGATAAATATAGACACAAAGGTTTTAAGATATTCTTCATTTTGATGTTAATTATTAATTGATTGTTTCTTTCTTATTATGTACTTTGGTTTTCTTATTTTGTATTAATATTTTTACTTTAGTTAATCCTATCTATTTTAAATAAATTATTTATTTTTAGATTAAATAATAGAAAATTTGTTAGTAACAGTACTTAGTCCTTGTCACATCAGATGTAATCAAATATGTATATCTGATTAATAATTTTTTAATCAAATATACATATCACATCAAGCCTCTCCTAAATTAGTTAACTAACAAAAGTAGGTTGAATTCTTATCAGAGGGAGATATCTGATGTAAACCTTTACACTATAGGCTAACACATTATACAATAACAACCCAATCAAAGTCACGCTAATATACAAGAGACAAGATCGTTTATCTAATTTTATGGTGTTTTATTCTGTTTTCTAAATTTCACCCATTTATTTTTGTGGATCCCGCGTGGGTTCTGTATAAATAAATATAGAACTGGCATAAATGAATCTACGAATAAAACTTTATAGCGTTTCTAATTCTTTTTTTTCTTATATATATATATATATACCTTATCTTTTTAAACTTGTATCTACTAACAAAGATTTTGGTCTCTATATCAGTTATTTTAGTTCTTTTTGTTTTATTTTATTTATTTATGTACTTATTTAAATTTTATTTTCCTACACTCTTAACATATCAGTTTTCATCTGCATCACTTTTTCTTGTCACATCTGTATATGGGTCTACCGTAAACAACCTCTCTACTATATAGGGTAAGGCTGCGTACTATCAGACCTCCTCAGACCCCGCTTCATTGCGGGATTTTAAACTGAGTGATGATGTTGATGATGATGATGATAAACCCGCATAAATAAATGGCTGAGATTTATGGAACAGAATAAGACACCATAAAATTGGACAGAAAATTCGGTCTCAATATACAGGCCTAAAGGGAGAGAGAGAGGAAGGGACAGAGAGGGAGAGAGAGAGAGAGAGAGGACAAGACACTTTAAGTTGACGTGGGCTTCAGATTCACCACCGGTTATTTTGATATGTGGTTGAAGATGTCTCTCTATGCGAGTCTGAAGAACTAACATAAAATTTAGTAAGGTGATGAGGGGAATGATGTCTTCCCCTTGTTTATCCTGCTCTGCACCAACTTCCCAACTTCTTAATTCTATGATGACCACTTCTTTTTCTTCTTCTTTACGAAATGGTTTACATGTTGTTCATAATTCATGTCAGGAAGCAACCCGTAACGGGAATGCTTTCATACGGGTTGCTTCCAACTTCCATGCATCAATCTCTTCTTCTACTTCTTCTTATCATCGTAAAGGAAGGAGGGGCAAGTTCCTTATTGCCAATTGCACCACTAGCAGTAGAAACACGGACGAATCATCAACCGCCGCCATTGATCAACAGGATCGTATTGATTGCGTCGGGACGGGCTTGGATGTCGAGTGTGTTTTCTCTTCTGAAACAGAAGGTTCAGCGGCGTTTAGTAATGGCAGTCTTAAACAAAAAGAAGAAGAAAAAGAGGATGCTAAAGATGCAGTGGAATTGGATGTAATGAAAAGGGCAATGGAGGCAGGACTGCTGGTGAGTCCATTCTTCTTTTGGGGAACTGCAATGGTGGCTATGAAGGAGGTGTTGCCAATGGTAGGCCCTTTCTTTGTGGCCTCTTTTCGTCTAATTCCTGCTGGTTTCCTTTTGGTTGCATTTGCTATCTCCAATGGCAGGCCTATGCCCTCTGGTTTCAATGCTTGGCTTTCCATCTTTCTCTTTGCCCTTGTTGACGCTACCTTCTTTCAGGTACGCCACAAGCTTCCACATTATCTGTTCTTGTTGTTCTCTACAGAATACTACAGATAAACATATATATATATGTTGATTTCCATCTGAAATTTTGTTTAAAGTCTGCTTCTTTTTTTTTTTCCCGAAAATCACAGGGGTTTCTTGCGGAAGGCTTGCAGAGGACAACAGCAGGTTTGGGCAGTGTATGTTTGCTTCTTTACACATGTTAACCGGAATTCAACTTCAACTTCATCTTAGTTTCTTTTTACGTGGGAATAAGGGTACTTGGACCAATATATCAATCAACACAACTGTTGAATTTTGGAAAGTAATTGGTCCAATAACAAGTACCGTAGTAAGTCAGGAAAGAAGCGTTGAATTAAAAGTCTAAAGAGAAGAAACCCAATTTTATCTTGGAGGTGAATATCGTGCTATCAATTCAATTCAGCCCTAAAAAGTAGAGATGGTACTTTATCGGAGAGAAAGAGATACAAGAATGGTTCATTTGAATATACAAATTTATTTTGGTGAGTCTTTTCAAACTAATGAGAATCCATGTTTTCTGTTTACTACAGGTTATAATTGATTCGCAACCCTTGACAGTTGCAATACTTGCAACCTTATTATTTGGTGAGTCCATCGGGTTTGTTGGAGTTGCAGGACTTGTTCTTGGTGTAATAGGACTTGTACTTCTAGAGGTAACCACTCAAAATAATCTCTTCAGCCTTCATAGTTCAGTGATCGATATTTGGATGCTATGATTTCGTTTCAACATCTTAAAACACCTCACTAGTTTTGGTTAAATAATAAAAAAATGTGGTAGATCTCATTTTTGTCACACCTGTGAAGTAGACTTTGTCAATATAATACAAAAGGAAAATGTTTGTTTAATCAGATGATAAAACTACAGATCCCCTTTAATATTGTCCTTCTTGGAGCATTATTGGTTGCTTTATCAATCAGGAATTCTATTAGACTCAGATGCTGACAAGTATTTGCTGGTTCTGTTCTGTTCTTGAGGTAGTATAATCAATTTGCAGCTTACTGGCTACTATGCAAGTGAAAATATATTCTTGGTAAACAATTAGTTGCATCTGATTGCAACTAGGGATATACTTGCCTCTCTAGGTACCAACATTGACTTTTGATGAGAAAAATTTTTCTCTATGGGGAAGCGGAGAATGGTGGATGCTTCTTGCAGCTCAGAGCATGGCAGTTGGTACGGTCATGGTTCGCTGGGTTACAAAGTACTCTGATCCTGTAATGGCAACTGGATGGGTAGGCTATCCTAATCCATGACATCCATCCAAGATTTATCTCTTATGAGCAGTCCTAGAGCTGATCGATGTTCTTTTATAGAACTTCATATCCATGTCTCAGTGCAATTGTAGATGGTAATACTGTGAAACTAATGTTTTAGTAATGGAAATTTGCATGATTATATCTTTTTACTCTAAAGGGGCATGGCTATGGCCATGTGACAATATTGTCAATTAGAGATACAGAATTTTCCCGGCATTGGGTTACACTGAATCTGAATTTATTTCAATATTTCTACATCTGGATTTCCTGTCTAGTTCTATCGTGGTAGTAGAGAGACTGCTGATGAATTGGTAATTGAAACTTCGTTGGTACAGTGATTGCCTCTTCAATTCCTCTCGGAACACATAACCTATTATCATTACTAAAAATTACTCTTCTCTCTCTCTGTAATCTAAGTGGTAGTGGCTTTACTCTTTGGAGGCTTTAAATGGATTGCGAATCACAAATTATTGTACTCAACTTCCATACATGTTCCTGTATTCAACACTACTGTGGATTTTGGTCTTTGAATTTTGTTCTACTTTTAATTAACTTATTCTGTATTCTGATGAATTTAAGCCAAGCAAAGGAATGGCGTAACGTCTCTCTTGCAATTCTCGTTGCAGCACATGGTTGTCGGAGGTCTTCCTCTCTTGCTTATCTCCTTTCTCAATCATGATCCTGCTTTTGAGGGAAGTCTTAAGGAGCTTACAACAACTGATATATTGGCCCTCCTATATACATCAATTTTTGGTAGTGCCATCAGTTATGGGGTTTACTTTTACAATGCAACAAAAGGTTGAGCCTACTGAAATTCAATTTTGATTGTTTCCCTTTTTTTTGCTTGTCTTCTTTTCTTAATCTAAACTAAAGTTGTCTACACTATGTCGCCATCAACTTTTTCATACTCCCCATTCTGCTGTACACGATACCTCGAGTTTAACTTTAGATTTATTGTTCAAACTAATTTGGATAGTTAATTTTTCAGGAAGCTTAACGATGCTTAGTTCCCTGACCTTTCTTACCCCCATGTTTGCTTCAATCTTTGGGTAAGATGCTTCAAACACAAACTGTCTGGTCTGTTATGGCAGCTACAGCTTGTAAATAGTGCATTGCTAATATTCATATTTCTAATTCCAGGTTTCTATATCTTAGTGAGACCTTCTCACCTTTGCAACTGGTTGGGGCTTCTGTTACTGTGGCTGCAATATACATGGTTAATTACCGCAACAGTATTGAGTGAAACAGTGATCAGTTTTGGTCCATAGATAAGCTAAGCAGACATCATAGAGTTCGTCTTTTGATTCTGGTGCCATGCTTCTGTACTGAGAGCATTAATAGTATACGTCTATGATGAATTCAAGAATCAAGTTGACAAGAGAAGTATAAGCATGAAACTTTAGCCATGGATTGCTAATATGGATAGGAATCACTGAAATCCTAATTGCTATCTTCAGAAGTTATCATGTATCTATAATCTATGAATGTGACTTGAAATGGTTGATTGATGTCAGGGTGAAGTTGGTCAAGCACTCAGTCATTTCCCCAAGTAACTTCTGTGTTAGGATTATGCCTCTTATGCTTGGAAGCAGTGTATCTTGGATTTGTATCAATTATTGCTTACATGTTGGGTTCTCAGTTTCGGTGGATCCGTTATTCCTTCTGTAAGAATGAAAGCAACCTCCATGAAGGGCTAAAGGATTTAGTTCTGCGAACATTTGCACACATCGTTGGACATCTGTGATGGCTAAGGTTTAAAACTGAATGAGCTACTGCTTCATGAATTTTTCAAAATAGCCTGCTCTAATTGTCTTGTAAGTTGCTTAGATTGGCTTTGGAATAATTGTAACGGCGTCATGATAATTTGTTAAGACCTCTTCCTGTGGCTTGCTCTTTCTTGTATCCTTTAGTGGAAACTTAAAGCTTGAAAACCGCTTCATTTCAGCACTTTGAAATGAGAAGAGCTTGAATTTTTCTGTTTTAACAGTGGAAGAAAGGATGGTGGCTCCATTATAATCAAACAATGTTTGTGAAAGAGAAGATTCTACCTATTAACAAAGAACATTACTTGATTCACATATTTCGAAACAACTTTAAACTGAGGTTGCAAGCCCGTCAGAGAACTGAAAAAGGAAACATGAAAAAGGGCTTTTTTCCTGTAAGGATGAAATTGAGCTATCATTTTATTTAATGACTAATGATTGGAATTTGGAAGAAAGATGTTAACATGGAAAAGGAGATGAGAAAAATGAATTTCTTTCAATCAACCGAAATCCAGAATAATTAGTTGCAAGTTTGCAACTTCCAACAATCCAAGATGTTTACAACTGAAAACTTGAGCTGAGTATATGAGAAACAACAATCACGGCTAGAGGACGACTTGGGTTGAAGCACTTGCTGCAACAACAACAGGAGACGGCTGGACATTTCTTGCCGTGCCAACTCTTCCACGTCCAATTCCTGTCCTTTGCCCACTGAATCCTCTCCTGGCTTCCTCCATATTGCGGCCCGGTTCAGGTGTTGTATGCCTTTGGAATCCCAGTGGACTCTTCTCATCATCCTCTTTGTGATTAGATCTGGAAGTCCAACGATCTGTCGAATCTGCAGAATTGGGTTCCCACGAGGAGGCAGAAACACCCCATTGCTGTTGGCTGCAGCCCACAAAGCTATTGCTGCCAGAGGATTCTTGGCCATCCATATCTTCACCACCACATAAGGTGGTGCCACCCCTCCTCACTGTCACATACTTGTGAAAGCTAGGCTCCATTATATCATCACTTGAAAGTATTTCAGATTCTACAAATGGTTCTTTGACCTCTGACACTTTCTTTCCAACAAGATTTGCAACTGCTGCAACATGGATTCTTTTGTCATCAGAAGGTTTGGGGTCTGAAAGATTTGAGCTTGTGCTGGAGTTAAGGTCTGCAACTGCTTCAAGGATAGAGCAAGCCTTGGAAACGCATGGTGGAAGTGAGAAAGAAGGGGTGTTTGTGTTGTTTTTTTGGTGGAAATTGTGGATATCTTGAAGCAAAAGTGCAGTGTAGGAAGTAGGTGGTGGGTTCAATAAAGCTTCAGGATTGAAGTCTAGGTCCCGAGATTGCCTAGCAGACCTGCTTCTTGATGAGCTGTGAGGATTCAAGCTTTCGGGTACGACAGTGGTGGTCAAAACGGCATTAAATTCTTCCATGGGCTGTTCCTTGGCAACCTTGGTGGAATTAGTAATGGCTCTGTTGGCCGTCTCATAACTTGCTTTCTGCATCCGAATTCAAAAGACATTAAATTTGACATCTCCTGAGTTCGCAATAATAATGGAAGCATGAAATATATACCTGAGTTTGAACATCCTTGGCTTTGGTTAGTGAGTTGTTGGTTCCTGTAGGCTTGTTGGCAGTGGGTGGTGGGAGAACGTTGGTGTCAATATCAGTCAATGGGTTTCTCCTGTAGGGCGAATGCTCAGCTTTCCTGGATGAGCTCCTGCTAAGCGAAGGCTGCTGATTGTTGCTGCCATTAGCATTCGGTCTAGCAGGAGACTGAGAACGTGGGGATGCGGAACTTCTATGGCCCGCGGCCTCAACAACACATCTTTTCACAGATACACGTTTGATAGTGTTTGAACTTGAACCAGCTGCTGCTGCAGCTGCTGCTTGTGATTCATTGCTCTTATCCATCGCCAGGGACGAGACAGTTGGAGGAACAGATACCATCTTGGCTGGTCTTTTCACACTGCCTGAAGCAACGTTATGACTATCACTAGCGTTATTACTAGTCATAATTGGAGTAGCAGTTGTGGTTGCTCCCTCGGATCTCCTACCAGGTGATCTACTCACACGTCTTCCATTACCTCTCTCTCTGCTTCCTGATCGCTGATTCTGCTCTCTTTCCCTACTGAGTGTCCGCGTCCGCCTCCTTCCTTGAGGAGATTGACGTTGACGGTTACGCTGGCGGTGCTGCCTCTTCTCATCCGTAACATCATCGTCATCACCAGCAGCTGCAAGGTCGCTGCCTTCTTGGTCGAAATCGAAACTCCTTTTGGAACCACTGTACTTCCTACCAGAAGAAGAAATAGTCTTTCCGGCACCAAAGGAGTTGCTGCGGCTGAGCCTTCCACATTGGATGAGAATGGCGTCCACCTCGTCCTCCACCTCGTCCTCCGTTGTTTTCACTTTCCCCATGTCATCATCAATTTTGTCATGACCCCCACTCTCTTCCATTTCCGCACTTCTTTCTCTGTCATGGCTCTTCCTGTGTTTGATTACAAACACCTCCTTCTTCTTCACCACCCTCTCATCTCCTTCTTCCACTTTTCTGGGTGCTTCAACTCTAGGATCTGCTTCCTCAAGCATCATCTTCTTCTTCGTCTGCTCCTTGTCCTCCACCTTATCGACCGTGTCATTTTTACAAGACTTGACTGGATGTACTACCACGTGGTTTGGTTGTGGTGGTGGTGTGGGTTGTTTCAAAGGAGAAGAAGGTGTTTTCTTGCTGAGACAAGTACCCATTGACTTGGAAGACGGATGGATCAGGATCTATTCTATCACAGAACTGTGATTGGATTCATAAGAGATGGTTTTGAAAAGGGGAAAAGATTGGAAGAGGTACAAAATGAGGCAGAAGAACAGAAAGGAAAGCTCGTTTACCGATAACTTTTTAAAAGACATTTCAAAATTTAGAGCGAGACGCGGGCTGACCTGACTCACTCACTTCAAAAAAAATAGAGCCGTTTGTTTGAGAAAGGATAACCGACCGTTACTATTTAATATTTTATTTGTTTGTTGCTCAGTCCTGAGTCTGAGTCTGAGTCCCCATAGTATCTTTCTATTGACACAGACAAAGACATTCGTCTTTATGCATTAATTAATCTTTACTACAGTTAGATTAGATGCCTTCTTCTTCGCTTTCAAATGTCTTTCCAACGGCTCTCTCTTATGTCAAATATGTAGTGAAAAAGAAAAACAACTCCATTCAATCACATAAACCAATATAAATAATTAATAAATTTGGATTTAACCGGTATTTCTATGTGTAAATACTTATATTCAATTTTATTAAGAATAAGCATAAAAATGAATAAAATGTTGTACCTATATGTAAATGCAAATATAAACATAGTCATATATGACATTCAATTAGTAATTAAGATTTATTTCTTTTATTATTTTTATTTTCACTTTTAAATCAAAATAATAATTCAACAACAACAACAATACCGACCCAACAAAATCTCACTAAATGCGAAGTTTGAGGAGGTTTAGTAAATACAGCCTTACCCTTAACTAGTAGAGAGGTTGTTTTCAATAAAAGTAATAATTCAATTTGAGCAAATGTTGATTTTTTAATTATAAATGCTTTTGTTTAGAACAATCAATTTTTAATCCTTATT
>JAOQML010000007.1:809633-823547 GCA_027568935.1 Erythroxylum urbanii | reverse complement strand
TTACTTAATTACATTACATTATATTTGATTAAAATATTATTATTCATTAATTTAACAAGACTATTTTTGACATTTTCTTTTCTTGTCCGAAGGACAAGAATTTCTGTATCACAGTTTTGGAAGGAACAAAAATTTCTGTCCTTGTCTTCTGAAGACGGAACAAAAATGAGTCAGAACAGTAAACAAATAGGATGAAGGACAGAACTTTTGTGTCCTTGTCTACTAACCTCACTCCTGAAGATAGCAATCAAACGCAGGGTAAAATTGTAGAAAACCATTATGTTAGATGTGTTGCTATACTCTTGCTGTTACAAATAATTGTCTCGTGTCTGTGTTGATTAATGACCTCAAAAGTTTGTTTAAGGCTTGTAATGAATTCTATCAGGATCTTGATTGAGTTGGGGTTAGGGATGTTAATAGGCCAGGTCGGGCTCTAGCCACCCTCGGCCCGGCCCCGCTTGGCCTCAAAAATGGCTGGCCGCGGGTCGAGCTGTGGCCCATGTGGGCCGGAATGGCTCGGCCCGTTGCCCGGCCCTCGGTCGGTCTGCGACCCTGCGAGCCAAGGGCAAGCCGGGTCAAACCCAGTTCGTTTATATATTTTTTAATATAAAAAATACAAAACGGTATCGTTTTGGACAAAACGACGCCGTTTTGTCGGACAGCGGGCAGGGCCGGGCCGGGCGGACCATAGTCGACCAGTGACCCGCCCATGGCCCGCCAAACCCGCGGCCAAAAACGGGCCGGGTCAGAATTGACATCCCTAGTTGGGTCAACTCAAATTAGAAGCAATAGGTGTTTTTCCTTTCTCTAATGTAAACTAGACTTAATGATGCTTTTCCGAAGGAAATTAGAAAGTGAATAAAATAGGAAAACTTGAAAAAATAAAAACAAAGTAAGAAAAAGTCCCTATGTCCCGCTTAAGTAGCTGCGACAGGAGTCCAAAACACCAGCGCAAAAGACAGTAGTATGCTCCTGAAAATCAAGAGTATGAGAGTTAAACCAGTGGCCAAAATATGGGAAATATAAAGAAGCAAAAGACTCAAGAGAATCGATTTTTGAAAGCACCGATCAGGTGCATCTAAGTAAGAAAATGAAGTTTATAGAAGAGAAGTACAATTGATCCGATCTTGTGGACGCATCAAAACGTGGTCATTGAATCAATGTCGTCGAGATGTGAGTTCAGGAGCTTCCACTCTTGCAAGAAATTGCATAGTAAGACTGTCCCTTTGCACTCGAGCTAGTCTTTATCGCCCATAACTGCCGCGTACTCCGCCGTCATCTCCTCTCCATTTTGAGTCATTTCAATTGCAAACCGTTAATAGAAACAAAATTTTAAATCAATGATCAGGTCTACTGGAAGTAGGAAAATGAAGTTCATAAAAGAGAAGTACAAATGATTGAATCTTTTGAACGGAGAAGCATCAACAACGCAGTTATTTGAAACGATATCTTGAAAAAGTGACCTCACAAGTTTTCACTCTTTTAAGTAAGAAGTAACATAGCAGAACTCATACTCTGCAAGAAGTAGCGTAGCCGGTATCTAACTTTCAATGCATTATGATTTTTTTTAATTTGCTCCTTCTTCATTATTTTCTTATTATTATTATATCTATTTATTTATCTTCTATCTCGAGCAAATACATTTTTATAAAATTATAAAATATACAACAATTCATACTGTAAATTTTAACTTTTAAAATTTTATTTAAAAATTTAAAAACAATTCAGTCTCTCTCAAAATTAATTAAGGTAGGGATATGAAATATTAGTCTAACTCAATTTAGAGTTAATTTTCAAAAGCATTTATAGTTGGAATTTTATATAAGTGCATACATAAAATTTTAATTATTAATACTCTAATTTTCAATGTAAATTATGATACATTTCGATTTACTGATATCATCACACACATTTAGTCATTTATTTCAAACTTGTCACTTTCTTTACAACTGGATAATTTAACAAAACTATGAATAAGAAGGGTGATTCAAAAGGGAAGAGGCACGTCTCTTCGTCATCTCAACCACTATTTGATGAAAAGAGAGATCAAAAGGATAATTATATTAAATATTATGATTGATTTATCAAAATGAAAATTTTAAATTTTAAAGTATGGATACTGATTTTATACATTAATATCCCTTGATTGAATAAGTACTGCGAATATTTTTAATAATAAAGATTATATCATATAAATGTTTAATTACTTAGATATGTAACTGCAAGTTTGTATTTTTATTTGCTTTTAGGAAAGTCCAATTCGATAAGAGCAAGAAGTGCAGGCAATGGAGGAAATAATAACCTCCGGTCGAGTTGTCAAAGCCTCAAAATAAATCTAATTCTCCAAATTTTTTGTAGCAGTCGTGAAACTAGGTCGAATCTCTAGAGAACTAAATAATAGTTTATTAATTTCAAGGAATAAAATCAAAAGGGGGTTTATTTAAAATTTAAGTCTTTAATAATTATAATTATTTGTATAAATAATTGTCCTTTATTTGTATAAATCAGAGTTATGTTTCTTTATTGGATATCCTAAAGGAACGAAAGGTGGTTTATTTTATAGTCCTAATAATAAGAAAATCATTGTTAACACTAATGCACCTTACCTTGAAGAGGATTATATTGTAAATCATATTCTCAAAAGTCAATTAGCCTAGCGTGAGATGAGAGGAGAAAACATACGAGCTAGAACAATTCCAACAGAACATGAACCTAAACCATTCTTGGTCAGAGCTGACATTCCCTTGCCTCGTCGTAGTGGGAGAAATGTCAATGGACCAGAAGATCATCATCTGACCCAAGAGTCAGTTCCCAATATTCCACTACATTCCTAAAGTAGCGGGAGTTATGTTGGAATTGACACAATAAATATTGATCCAAATATACATGAACAGGAAGTAAGAGTCCCTAATTTTTCATTGCCTGTTGGTAATGACGGACATGTTGAGGCTCTCAACCATGACCAGGATGTGATCCCATCAGTTATAGACTTACCAGCCTTACAGCTGCAGCAAGATGCCGATATGGCTAAACAGCCTGTAGTACTTCGTCGTAGTGGGAGAATAAGTCGACTACCAATTCGATATACACTTTTGGGAGAAGCATTTTATTTCAAAGGATGAATAATTCATATATGATTTTTTGTAAACATTAATTTATTAACTCATTCTTGTAAATTGATATATGGATTGTTTTTAATTTTTATTTTGAGTTATTGTGAAATTTTAACTCAATAATTTATATCCCTTAATCTTTTTAACAAATATTTCTACGAATAAGAGTAATGTTATAGCTTACGGACTCCAAGTTGTCCTTGATTTGATGGATGGTACCAAAGAATACTTGAGAATATTAATTATATAAGCAAGCAAATGCAAAGAAAAGCTTTAGTACACATGTAAAGGTGGGCAAGATTTTCACATGCTTGGATGTAGTCTTAACATCAAACCAATACGAATGAAAAAACCAGTTTACACACAATGTTTTTTCTCAAATTTGTAAGGGCATCATACTAGATGCAAAAGAGATAGAGATGCATTTCAAGTCTGTTATCAAGCACTCAACATCCCGCAAATTATTTGGTCTTTTCTTGGATAGTGGACGCCTCTGCCTCGTCCAAGATAGATGCGGAAACAAGCCTTTCAACTGGGATTTTGGACACGTCTCGACGTACTCCAACATCAGAAGCATACCGATTGACACAATACATGCCAATACGAACAGCTGTCACGGCAGGAGATCTTATTGTTAGACTTCTAAGTGCGTAGGGAACAACAATACTGGCAGCAGCTAAGAAGGATCCTGCCTGCCCACTACAACCAAAACTGATTTCAGGGGTCACAAGGAAACCGGTCTTGCAGTAGATAGCAAAATCCTCGCAGTTGTTCTTGAAGATGTCGTATCCACCAAAACCTTTCTCAAGAAGGAATGAAGCTCGATGAAGGACATCTTCTGTTGAGTCTGACTGGGCAAGGGTACAGGTTCCTCCTCGAACTTGGGCAAGAAAGAAAGCTAGTGTGACACCATACTCAAATTTGTAAAGATCCCCACCCGACAGAAAACAGTCAATACAAGACAAGATGACGCCATCCACCCTTGATTGATGACCACAATTTGGGCATGGATTTTCAGATGATCGAGATGGAGAAGAACTCGTGATAATGCGGTCCAAAAATGTCCCAGTGCCAATTTCCTGTCCACCTCCCCTAGTAAAATGGATCACTGTTCCCCCACCAATATATATACCTGGGTTCAAATTAGCATAGCTGGATCAAAAGTTACGAAATTAAATTAGCAAAAGACAACGTAAATGACAGAAATGAAATGGTTCAAGTATTATGCTAAACAAACCTTAGGGCAACTACCAAGCTTAGAAGGATGGGAAGAAAATAGTTAAATCATAAAAAAACAAATTAGGCATAACTAGTTATATAAAATCAAAAGAACAATCTATCGTCATTTTTATTCTCATACCACCCAACATTTCCATTTTTTTATGTAAATAAGGCTGAAGCTTTCAATATGTAGCCAAGCCAATGTGCATTCGTAACTTAAGCTCTGGTTTCTGGATATGGCACTGGCCTGTCAGAAGACATATAATCAGACCAGTTTTCTAAAGGAACCATCCAAATGAGTTATTGGCGTAAAACTAAAGAAAAACAAAAAGAAACGAAATATCCTTTTAAGTGCCCCAAATGAGGAAATTGGTAACTGTAAAAGCTAGATGTCAATTCTAGAAAATTCCAAAATCAGGGGATCAAATAATTCAATCAGACTACATTATTCTCATCCAGGAAGAAAAGACTTGATCATTGAGTTGTCGGTTGCTGAAACATATCATCGACACCAACACGCTGACTTGGGTACATTTCCTCTCATAGTAGTTTGCCATATCAAATTTCGTTCCTCATTTTTAGTATTGAATGACAAGGAATTATGGTTAGGGAACCCATTTTGACAAAATCTCCAATACTAGCAGCTCAACATACTTTTTTCTTAGTTTACAGTAGTGGTGACTTAGTATTGTTGCAGATCACGGGATAACAACTATGATTTTCTCTCTTCGGAGAATCGCATTCCAGCTTGATGAAGTAGAAGTAAACAGATTTGCAATAGAAGGATGCCCAAATGTAAAGCATATAAATCCAGATTACACATAAATTTATGGCAAACAAAGATGATGAAATAGGGAGAGAAACCGTGATGAGCATAAACGTAAGCCTGGCGCCAAGAATAGATGTGATCTCCAGTCTTAAGATCTTCCCTTGAAATCTTATTGGACAGCACTCCCATCCTTGTCTCTCCGATTCTGCGTCTTGAGTTTTGGTTTCAGAAGAAAATTATGCGAAGAGAAGGAGAGAGAGAGATAAGTGTTACTTCGCCCCTAAGGTCTTCCCACGCGACGTCTTTCCTTTCTCACCTTTATTAAAAGTTAAAACATTCAGATTCTCCCTCCTTCGGCTTCAATTAACGAGAATATTGAAAGTGTTTATGGTTATACATTGCTTACAAATTGCATTGGAAACCCAAAGGCGTTTAATGTATGTAGAACAAAGTTCTAATTGATGGAACCAAAAGCGTCGTGCGTTCATTTGCCATTTTCAATTTTGTATTTTGTATTAACTGTGATTGAATATGGAGGAATGCAGAGGCACTTGCAATCGTTCACATATGTTTCCAACGACACTTCAAAACTATCCATAAGCCTACAAATAAATTTCCATCTGAGCTCATTAACATACTCCTAAATCCCAGCCCGAATGAGTGATAAGCTGGCAAAAAATATGTAACCAAACGTAAAGCACCATCGATAATGATTTACGTGAAGAAACAATCACTAGCATTCCTCCATTATCTCACCGAATGTTTCGAATTATTAGGAATTCAGAATCTCTCTTCTATCTTTGATTTGAAAGTGCTTTACATGGGCCCAAAAATCTCTCTTCTATCTTTTTGGTGTCCGATGTTCACATCTTCTCTTACTAATACAACTTTGTCAAAAATTTATCATTATCGTAAGCATCACACTTCCTTCCAAAAAAGCAGAGTTTAGAGAAGTACGATAATACGCAGTTTTACTCTTATACATAATAGTCTATTTTTGGTAAACTTACGTACAAATATGATAATGACAAAGTGATGCAAGTTAAAAGAGTAAATATATAAAAATGATATATTAAAAGAGTAGGTAAATAAAATTAAAATAAATAAGTAAATAAATAAAATAAAATAAAACCAAAGAAGATACCTAGTATAATGCCCAGATTTGCTAATACCTGATACGTTGCAAAGTACGGCTCTTCCTATCTCTAGGTGTGCTAGGAGTCCTTGCTCAGAAGCACTGTGAGTATGACAATCCTACAATATCAGATGACCTCGCGGGACCTTTTCCCATACACTTGAGTTGTAAAGTTAAGTAGTATGACAAAAAGACTTGTCCACGACTCGTAACTAGAAAAGACAAATTAGACACTGGAGTTGGACTTTCAAAGCGATAGATACGTTGTGCAAGCGTTACAGTAAATGGCTCCCAATAACTTACTTAACTATTTTTGTGCACTTTAAAGGATATCCTTTACCTTTATCCTAGCACGCCAGAATTTTTTATTTCTGGCCAATTCCTCAGTAAGGGTCAATTTTGTCATATCTTTTTTGATCACTTCCTTCCAGTTCTTGTATGGCCTCTCTTTTCTCCTCTTGTAGTCACTGAGGGTTACTTTCTCACAGCGTCGCACTGAAGCATCAAGGTACCTCCTGCTCATATGCCCAAACTACCTAAACTTGATATCTCACAATTTATCGGCAATACTAGTCACTTGTAGTTTGTATCTCATCACACGAATTCGGACCTTATCTCTTCTGGTAATGTCACACATCCACTGAAACATACGCATCTCTATTACTAACAATTGTCTTGTATGTCTACGTTTGGTGGGCCAATATTCTGCTCCATATAACATGGTTGACCGAATCACCATTCTATAAAATTTTCCTTTAAGCTTTAAAGGAATCTTTTTATCACATAAGACTCCTAATGTGCTTCGTCATTTGATCCATTTGGATCTGATACGATAGACTATATTAGCATCGATATTATCATCACTTTGAATGATAGACTCGAGATAGTTAAAACTCGATTTTTGTGGTATGACGTCAGTACCGATTGATGCCGCTATCTTATGGACCATCTGGCTTCCCGAAAAGTTGCATTCTAAATACTCCATTTTAGTCTTGCTCATTTTAAAATCTTTCGACTCTAACATTTTTCTCCAACATCCTAACTTGAAATTAACCCCTCATTGGTCTCATCCACAAAGACAATATCGTTAGCAAATAACATACACCAAGGTACCTCTCATGAAAAAGCTGAACTAACCACTCAATACCGACAACTCCTATCCTCTTACATACCCCTATAAAACAATTCAATTTTTAAAAAGTAAATAAGGCTGAAGCTTTCAATATGTAGCCAAGCCAATGTGCATTAGTAACATAAGCTCTAGTTTCTCGATAATGGCACTGGCCTGTCAAAATAGACAGATAATCAGACAAGTTTTCTAAAGGAACCATCCAAATGAGTTATTGACGCACAACAAAAAATAAAAAGAAATGAAATATCCTTTTAAGTGCCCAAAATGAGGAAATTCATAACTATCAATACTAGATATCAATCCTAGAAAATTCCAAAATCAGGGGATCAAATAATTCATTCATAGACTACATTATTCTAATCCAGAAGAAAAGACTTGATCATTGAGCTCTTGGTTGCTGAAACACATCATCGTCAGTAACACGCTGACTTCAACACATTTCCTCTCTTAGTAGTTTGCCATATCAAATTTCCTTCCTCAGTTTTAATATTAAATAACAAGGAATTATGGTTAGGAAATCCACTTTGACAAATTCCCTAATACTAGCAGCTCAATATGCTTTTTTTTTCTTTCTGTTTATAGTAGTGGTGTCCTAGTATTGCTGCAGAATCTAACACAAGATAACAACTATGATTTTCTCTCTTCACAAAATCACGTATACTTTTAGATGGAATTCTTACTATCATTCAACCCAACTTGAACAAATATGGAAAACAGAACTCCGTCCCCAGGGGATAAACTTGTAGCTCATGCACAAGTGAAGCACTTAAAGCTGCAGATGCAACAAATCCTTTCAAAGCTTGTGACATAAATACCCAGTTGACAACCATTTCTTTTGACGACAGAAAGTTGCAGTGTTATATCATTTACTAAAGTTAGAAGTATTATTGGGACCCCAACAAGATTTTCATTTGTAATAAAGAAGTTTTATCCTTTAGCAGTATAAATAACTCATAATCGGCCCACTCTTTTCCTACATTGCATTCTAGACGCTCTTTTTATATTCCTTTAAATTGTTTGCCTCCAACAGCTGCAATCTAATTAAACCATTAACGGTTGTTGCATTGCAGGCGTTCTTCTATTCTAAATTGTTGAAACTTTACTCAAAAAAGAAAAGAATAAATTTTGAAGAAGAAGTAAACAGAATTGTAATAGAAGGAAGCCCAAATGTGAATTATACAAAATTAATAAATGTATGAAAAACAAAGATCATGAAATAGGGGAGATGGTAGAGAAACCATGATGAGCATAAATGTAAGCTTGGCGCCAATAATAGGCGTGATCTCTAGGCTTTAGATCTTCCCTTGAAATCTTATTGGACATCACTCCCATCCTTGTCTCTCTATCTCTGTCTCAGCTTCTCTTTGCTCTTGAGTTTTGGTTTCAGAAGAAATCTATGTCAAGAGACAGAGAGAGACCATGAGATATAAGAAATCTAAAATTGCCTTGTAAGTGTTGTAACACATAATGGTACCTTAGTTACATACCCCAGATGGAATGTGAAAGGGCAAAAACCGAAAAAATGCATAATGTACCTGATTTCGGTTCTAAAACTTCAAACGAGCTTTCCGAAAGTTGAAACAAGCCCGAATCTAACGTTGTCTTCATGGGAATCCATCTTCGAGACGCAGGTTAGGTATTTCTACAGTTTTCTCAATACGTAGGCTCTCTTAACGGGTCAGAGAATCTTTATGCTTACGATTGATATCAGCAACTGCAGGAGACCTTAACCTTTATATATAGCTTCCATATCGGACTTCTTTATCACAAGGCCGATATAGACTAAGTTCACACTAAAATGGATACATTTTTCACGTGGACTTCAATCCATTGATTTAGATCATTTATTGGGACACATTATTATCTTTATCTAGATCAAATTACGTAACTTAATTGATAATTTATTTAAAATCCAAAATTACAATTAATCATAGTCCATTTAATGGGAAAATGACAAAAATGTCCCTAGGGACAAAATTGTCTAAAATTCTCCCCTTTTGACAATTATTAATTGTAGTTTTACTCAAGTTTAAAATTAGTTTTAAAACTCGATTAAGCTACGTTGCTGTATTAGTCGACTAAGTTTAAAAACAAAACATTTGATCCAAAGATAATGAAAGTCCATCGTTCTGTCTCACAAGGCTTTCAATACTGAAAAGTATGAAATACCTGTGTCCTGTGCGACACAGATCCAATACAATCACTCTCATCTAATAATTCAATAACATGAATAGGAAAATGTAGTGTGACAAAATACAGTGATACCTTTATGATCTAATATGTATCATCTTCGTTTGTAGGTCTTGATTTCTCCTACTTTATGCTAAACTGCATGTGCTAAACTGCAGCAGAGAAATCTTGTTTTCTCTCATTGAATGCTAAACAGCATTAGAGAAAACTTGTTTCCTCTCACCTAATGTTTAACAACATTAAAGAAAATCTTTATTTTCTCCAACTGAATGCTAAACTGCATTAGAAAATCTTTATGAAATTGAAAACTTATATCCCCCTATGTCATGTAAAACTTTAAGGCTATCTGTACAAAATTGTATGTGTCCAAATGACATAGGCTCAAGGACAATCTGTATATATGCCCAATGACCTTTAAATGCTTAAGATTGACACAAATCTTAAGACTTTATATGTATTATGACAATGTATGATAACATGTATTACTGAGGATAAACAATGATCATCTTTATTGATGAACCATCATACCATCATAATACATCAAAACGTACAAATGTACATGGAGCAAACATAACGATCCCCTAACTAACAGTATCTAAGGACTTTAAAACACCTATACTTCATACTTGTATTTCAAACACAAGTAGGCAAAGTCCTTTAGTTAAATAATCGACTTATAGTTCCTCATTCTTTAAATGCTCCAAACCTTAATGTCACCTTTTCGTATCAACTACTTCATTGTCAAAATTTTGAACTCAAAATCCTAAGACCCTGTGATATTCAATGTTTAATGTTATTAAACAACACAGAAGCTTGATTATTACATTACAACCAAATAGGTTTAGCTACTGAATCAACCACAGACAACTCAGAAATCAAAATTTTGAGCTAAACCGTCTGTGAAGCAGCCCTATAGCATGCCCGTGTCTAATTGGCACTCTTCCACAACTTTCAATTATCTGGACACATAGCTTAATTTGAATCTTGATTACCTACTAGGTTTAGTCTATTGACTTTTTTATATGTCAACATATAATCCTTGATTCTCTTTAATTATCCCAATACTCACTTGACTGCATTTTAATGGTCTACATATAAGTTAACCAAATACTGACCAAATAGTTAAACAATAAATGCAATGTCCTACCTAGTACATAGCCGAGCATATATTAGGCTATCAACTATACTAGAACATGAAACATTCCTCATAACCTTTCGTTTTACTTTATTCTTTGGTCACTATGCCAAAGATTATCTCTCATTATGAGAGATAGGTGTTACGACAGGTTTATAGTTAAACTTATTAAACCTTTGTAACATATACTCAATTTATGCACTCTTTGAAAGGTATGATGAGTGTTAAGATCTATCCTGGTGAATCCGAATATCAAGGATAAAAGATGCTACATCAAGGTCACTTATGTCAAAGTTCTTGATCAAAAGTTGCTTAACCTTATACAACATAGTCAAGTAATTTAATGTGAGCAATATATCATCCACAGGTAATAATAGGAAGATAATTTTGCTCTCCCTGACCTAATAGTATAAGTGTCCTTTTAACTTTATTTTCCATGGAGCTGAAAAAGGCAATAACCTCATCAACTGTAAGGTATCACCTTCGGGAGGTTTGATGTAAATTGTATATTGATTTGCTCAATGTACAAACCATGTCAGTTCTATCTGGATCCTGAAATCTTTCAAGTTGTACCATATAGACTATTTTATAAAGGTCTTTATTCAGTAAAGTAGTTTTGACAATCATCTAATATAACTCTTTATCATCATGAGCTATAATTGCCATAATCACTCAAGATGTATCCTTCGAGGATACGAGAGAAAAGTAACATTAAAGTCAATATTTCTTCCTGAGTGAACCATCAAGCAACTAAGCAAGTTCATAAACCACTGATCTTTATCCTGGAATCCTTTAGGTCTTTAAAACTTCACTTACAATTGACAGTTTTTCAGTTCTGCTACAAAATCAACTAGCTCATAAACCTTACTATGCTTCATGACTTGCATCTCATCAGTCATTGTAACCCACCATACTTTCGCATTGGGTTCAGAAACAGCTTTTATAAAAGTAACTGGATTTATAACATGTCTAATATCATAATCCTGTTCACCTAATAAACTATGTAATTAGATGAGATAACAGGTCATCTCATTCTAGTAGATTTACGCAATTGTATTAGATCTTGTACCCTCAGGAACCTCTGTGTATACAGGTATGGGTTTCTGTTCCTGTATAGGTACGGTATAAAGACCTAGATCTATCGAATCTAATTGTATGACTGGCAGGTACATAATAACTGTAGTATCCACCCTGTTATCATCCGAAGGGTCAAAGGGCCCACCATCATCATAGACATCGTATTCTAGAAACTTTATTGTTTATGATTTCACTATTCTCATCCCTCCTTCTCTACAATAAAATTTGTAGCCTTTAAAGTGGTTAGGATATCTTACTAAATAGCAATGAGCATAATGAGTATGCAATTTTCTTTATAAGGATTATACTACCTCGATAGGGCAACCCCACACAAGAATGTGTGTAAGACTAGGTTTTCACATATCTAGATAATTAGGTAGATTAGTCCTATTCTGTATTGACTTTTACAAGTCCTTTAAGGTGTGGTTATGATTTTTAACAACACACTAGTTTGCTCAAGACTACCTGGTATAGTAAATCAAGTCACTATGCCAACCAATTCCATATATCTGGCAAACGAACCTTTTCAAGTCCTGAAACACCATATTTGCCATGATATTCTCCCCCACGGTCAGATTTGATATTCTGAATAGATTTTCCCAATTGGTTCTCAACCTTCAATCTTTAAGCAAGAACACATAACTATAATGGGAATAATTATGACAAATGTCATAATACTTCTGGAATTGCACAATGCAACTGTATAAGGTCTACTGATATCCTTATGTATCAGACTCAACAAGTCAGAAGCATAAGTTGATCTTTATATCCTTATTAGTCAACTTACCCCTGCAATAGTCAACATATGTTCCCAGATCAACATAATCTAGAATTGAGAGAATGCTTTCCTTAATCAATCTCTCAACCCTAACTCTGGAAATGTGGCTTAAAACTTTTATGTCACACCATGTATGACTTTTCATTCATTAGGGTCTTTCATTTCATGACTTGTTTAGCAAGATAAGAAGAAGCATATATCTAATTTGGGGTAAGACACATTCTATACAAACCATATGATAAGAAAGTTGTTTCATTAAATACAACTATACAATAGAAGCATTAAATACAAAACTTTAACCTTATTTGTCTAAAATTGATCAAAAGATCAAATATAAAATGTGTCTTGTAAAAACCACAATGAACCTTATAGCATGGTTCAATACATACATCTCCTATAGATATTACTTCCACTTCGTCATTGTTGTTAACCATCTGTTCCTCCTTCTCTTTATTTCGATTTATCTTGAATATGAAACCTTGCATTATTGAAGCACCTTGATTAAATACTCCACTATATAGTCACCAAGTACTTAATGCAACTATCACAAATCAGATTCATGAATTGATAAGCTAAGGAGTTATTTGATGGTCATAACCTTTCTTTATAGGCCTCATAGTGCTGGTTACTTTATGTCCTTAGGACCTTCACCAGCACTGGATTGTGGAGAAGATTTGATCTTTCTACCTTTTGATCTTAGCGTGTTTTATCTTTGCCTCCCCTTCAGTTGCTTCGAGGCCTAAAGGAATAGCAAGCTTGAGTTCTCCTCCTCAGTAATAGAACTGCCAATCAAAGTATTGAAGTTCCATTCCTCATCTTGTGAATAATATGTCTTCACCATATTACTTAACTCTGGAGGGAGTGTATTCAGAGTCTGGTGAATTATAAAGACATTAGGAAGAGGAATGTTTATCATCTTCAGTTTACTATAAAGATGAATCACTTTTGATATGTACTCCTTTACTCCCCTTTTTCTCCTATATAACTCATGGAGAATAATTGTTTCATCAAGGCACTTGTCTCAACTTTATATGAGACTGTGTACCTCTGAGAGACATTACTAAGAATTATTTTGCTATATTTGTGTCTGGAAGTCCACTAAGCAGATGGTTAGGAATGGATCTTTTAATGGTCATAAGACATAATCTGTTAGACTGATCTTGGGTTTCATAGGCGGCTTTATGAGCTCTCGAGCTCATTAGATATAGGTGAAGATGACCTATCATGCCGTATGGCCTTATCAACCTCAGCTATCTTCATAGCATTCAACACATCCTCTGTCCACTTCTTCATATTAAAACTGGTCAAGATTTCAATGGTGAGACTGATTTTATTAACTGAAAAGGTTACTTTAAAGTAATAAT